>VZUA01010438.1:1481-14091 GCA_013401035.1 Horornis vulcanius | reverse complement strand
TGCCTCCACATTTCTGCCCAGCCCCATGTACCCACACCCATCAGTGCAAAGCCAGATCCAAGTGCTCCCTTTACCGATTCCCATCTAAGAATTCAATTGGTATTTTTACTTCTTTATAGGTAACATATTTTTAATAAGCAGCGTTGCATGGAATTTTTTTCTTGCTTCACACCATTTAAACCCCCCATGATATCCGTGGTGAATCCAAACAACAATTTTGGGGACTAAAGTCCCTTATCAATTGTGCAACAATTTCTAATGGCACATCATTTCTCATAGAATGGCTTGAAGTGGAAGGGACCTTAAAGACCTGAAAGTTGATATTTTTGTCAAAATACAGAGCAAGTGTTTGCTCGGGTGCAGATGGAAGGAAAAACAAACAGTGCTGAGCAAACAAGACAGTGACTGAGTCCCAGAGAGGACGGGGGATCTCACATCCTGATGGCCTCCCTCAATAATCAGGCAGATGTGTTTCCTACAAAGCTATAAAACATCCTAAATAATGTCATTAATTTATTCAAACTGCTCTGGGTAAGGTCCTAGATTGGCACAGGACAAAGGTGACACAAGAAGAGGTTAAGCAACTGAGAAAAAAATAGCAGTATTAGCCCAAAACATGGCCAAGAGGCTGTGTGCCTCAAAGATGGAGAAGGAGGTATATTATATTGGATTTTTCTATTTTGCTTTCAGGCCTGGAAAGTCTCATGGTTGGTATCAGCTGTTGGACTTGGATCAAAGTTTAGCCTTCCATTAATCTTTGAGTTATACGTGAGGCTGATAGAGAATTCTTCTTTTTTAGAAGACAGTTAAGATTACTCAGATACTTAATTTGCACTCCACTATTTCAAAAACACCTTGACTTTTAGAACCTTGGTCTTGGCGTACATATGGTCTTGATAGAAGAACGCATGCTTTGGCATGAACTGGAGGAATGGATTTGGGAGCTGAGGGAAGGAAATTTAACAGTTTGTGTACTGTGCCTCAGCATACACAGATGAAAACACTCCCGAGTCACGATTCTGCTCCCGAGACACATCTGTGCTCCAAGGGAGGAGAGCTGGGCTTCCCACCCTGCCATTCCAATACCAGTCACAGCAAGACAGGCATCAGGAGAAAAATAAATAAATCATCCTAGAAGCCACACTTTCTTCTCCACAAACAGGCATAACAATTAGTTTAATTTTATTATTAACTTCAGCAAAAGAGCTGAGACAGTCCCCCTGCTGCCATACTAATGAAGTGGGAATGGCTCCTGCCTCCTGGCCTCCGGGGAAGAGAACAGAGCATTAGCCTGATACACAGTTCTGCCGGGCTGCAATTATGCTTAAATGCCTAAATCAGGGCTTTCCGCCCCCAAGGGAGCTAAGGGTATCATTAGTTTAACAGTTCTATCACAGTAGGCCAAATATATACAAAATTCTCACCCTTTGCTCTTTGAGGCCCCCCCAGATGTCCCATCTTGATCTCTCCAGCTTTGGCACTTTACCTCATACTTCCATTTTCTTGGCTCAACACCTGTGCCATACCACTGAAGGGACACCTGTGACAGCTCTGCTGCCTTCAGCCATGTCTCCAAGAGTCCTTGGGCCAACACCCCCTCCCCTCCTTCCTCAGGGCTGGCCTCAGCCTCAGAGAGAGGCGCCTGCTTTACTTCTTCAGCTCTGGTTTTTAGCAAGAATGAGATTTCGCAACCAGTTTTTCAGCCAATTTAAAGATGGGCTGTTGCCGAGGAGGGCAGCAACACCTTCCTTCAGGACCTGGCTTGCATTCTCCTATCTGCACCAGGGATCCTGCGGCCAGCAAGTGAGTCAGATCTGCTGGCAGATCCAGCTGAAAACTCAGCCAGAGAAAAAATGAGGTTCAGTTTCCACCTGGATGAGGGAGCAGTTTCAGCTCCCCATGCAGTCCTGGAGCATGAGCCCAAAGGAGGGGCTGGGAATGGACATCCAAGAAGAGGAACTTTGCATTTGAACAGCATGAAGCCTCAGCTCAACTCACGAAGCACCACCCCGGTATGCTGAATAAAGCCTGGACTGCAAGAATGTGTGCAAAAATGAAGAAAAATACACAAAACCAAACTCCAAGTGAGCCATGCCCCTTTTCTCAAGGGAGCTAGGGAACTTGCCATCCTAATTATCCAAGCTACAGGTGCACACACCACGGCAAGCTGGAGTAACTGCCTCAGGGGGTGTTTTTTTCCCCTCCAAAAAGTTTGCATTTTGTATGTCAAGGACCATCACCCATGATAATAATTTGTCTGTGGTTTCTAAAACCAGAATCCAGCATGAATAAAAAATAAAAAGGACTAGAATCACAGTCTTGTTCTGGTCAGCAGAAAAAGCTGTCAGACTCTCAGACAAAGGTGTTTGTGTCCACACAGGACTCCTAAAGGTCCATTTCCAGTGGCACTCTCGCACCTGGGCGGTTTAGCTGCAAGAGAACATTGATGGAAAGAACTGAAACCATGGCTGAGCTCTGTTAGAGGACAGCAAGCTCATTCCCCAGGCAATTGCAGATGAACACTGGCATCTTGTCCTTTGGTAGCCTCCAGCAAGCAACAGCTCTAAAAAACACAGACAAATGGGTTCTTTTAGCTGTGCTAGCCCGAGTCCAACTCGGTCTGTTGTAACTTGCAGGGATCCATGCTATCCGTGAGCCCTTAAAGGGAAGCACAGCCATTAAATCCACACCTGCAGCCAGAATTTATAGCAACCTCATCTACTGCTGTCTTACATCATAGGCAATTAGGAGCCTGTGAACTCATGGCTGCAGGATATGGGAGGTGCACTGGAACCAGAGAGCCAAGCCTGCGTTACAGCACAGTCGTTAGTCACCTTAGAATTCACCGTGCCTGCAGACGGCTGGAACTGTGCACAGATTGGAGCAACAGACCCACTTGGACTCTGCTTTCTAAACAAAAGTGCTGCCCTGCACTCCAAGTCACTGCTTCCCCTCTTGTTACAGCTGTCCACACGCTGTCACAGGCAATGCCAACACTCCCTGCTGCTGGACCCAGGCTCCAGGCAGAACAATGCTTATTAAAAAGCAAACCAGCTAACCAGGGACAGCTGAGGGAGAGAGCAGGAAAGACCCCGGCCTTTCCTCCCCCGATTAAAACAAGCCTTCACACAATCCATCCTCCAGCCTTACAGTAATTCAGTTTTACTGCTCTCCTCCCCTCCCTTCCCCCATGCTCAAAAGACCAAACCTGGTTTCAAAATTGAAGTCCGAGCTCTCCGGCAAACACACGCTTCTGCACTTCTTCACCTCGAGGGAAGGAATCCTGACACAACTGACAATATTGCTTAGCAAAAGGAGCCCCTTTGCCTCAGGCCCAGATACAACAGCAACTAGGCAGAAAAATAAATGAAAAAACTGTAGTGGTCAGGTCAGGTTTGCTACAACAAATCGACCTGGCTCCCAGGCAAGGAGAGGGGTGGTGGAACATGGGGGAAAGAGAGAGGCTTTGGGTTGGCTTTGCTCAGCGGTGTTGCACAACTGAGCACCGGTGTAGCTTCCCGCCTCCTTCCTCATGCCAGCAGAGCCAAAGGAGAGCGTTGATCCAAGGGAGGGAGGCAGCAGTCATCATGAAGCTCTGGCCTGAGGGTTTGGCTCCTCCAGCCCTCCTGCTTCACTCACTGGAGCCAAGCTCAAGTTGCCGCCGACTCAGCCGAGCCAGCAGCAGGGACCCCTGCCCAGGGCTGGGGGCACTCAGGGCAGCACCCTCGCAGTGGCAGGTCATGAGTCAGAGCCCAAACCTCCTCCTGCGAATCAGGGCCATGGCAGCTGTTCCCAGCAGAACCAGTTCAAACACGAGCAACTGATAGGAAAGGAGTTAAGTTTCATCACAGGGACCAGGGAGAAATTTCCACCAGGTTCACCTGACTGTGCCCTGTTCTCACTCGCTCAGGCATATCCCGGTCTGCCGAACAGGATTTCTGTTCGGATGTCCAACAGTAGACTGGCAATTCCTGGAGACACCTTCCCAAAGGAAGATGGATGCCACAGCCACAGCTTCGCCTCATAGGAAGAAAGTTCCAGACTCTTCATAGCACATCAACTCCCCCACGAGACTTTAATGCCGAGCTCAGCAACATGGGGGCCCTGCAAAGATAACCGGCTGCCGGGATTGATTCCATCCCACGTTAGCATCCATCAGATAGCAAGAAAAACAAGATTAAGCAGCACCACGGCATTAGTCTTCATTTAAACTTGGCAAAGAAAGCAAATGTTTCTTTTTTGTTGGCTTCTCTCTGTGTGTTTTTTAAAGCAGTCCCAGGCTCAGCCAGGGAAAGGTGCCTGGACTGTTTAATGTTGGGGGATTAGAAGGGACAACACTTGTACACTCGCCAGAGCCCAGATAAGCAGCGAGTGCTTGGGTTAAGCAGGCAAGCATCTGCCTCCTGCAGTATATACACTGTCCCAGTGAAAATAAACAGCTTCACACCTTTGGCTCAGAGAAGGACTTGAGCTTCTTCTGCATCCTCAACCTGCAGCCTCTCCACTCGAGGACGAGGGGTCAGAAGGGTGAAGGTTACTTGCAGTTCCCTTATTCCAAGTCTAAGGCTGGAAGCTTTCTGTCTCCTCTCGCACTGGGTAGAGTCTTTACTGCTGCACATCAGATCTAGTGTTGCTTCCTTGTGTTCACCATGCCCAGAGCTGTTTCAGACAAACTCTGAACACGTACACTTTCTATCTGTGCTGGTTACGTACAAGCCACGACAAATGCATTAATTAGGAAAAATGCTAACTTGGAAACTGGACCCTTTAAGTGCTCAGACATGAAGTCCATAATCTAGAAAACCACACCTCAGTTTAATGCTGCCACCCTAGTCACTGGAAATCACAGGGCTGAAGACTTCAGCCACACCACTGCAGTACCCACCACCTACAGTCTGCTCCAAACTCCTCTCTGGTCCATCTCGCACAATTTTGAAGTGCAGTCTGCAACCCAAAACCATGCCTCAGTCTGAATAGCTGAATTTAAAATTATATCATTAAGTTTGAAATTTCAACATACTTAGAGAGTTTTGATAATAACATTTTTGATTACATCCGTTGCCAGCTTCCTTCTACACCCTGACAAAGATTTAAAGTATACATTCCTATTTCATTCTGCAACAGAGATTAGTGGCAGGAACAGAAAACATCTTCTGTTCCAAAAAACCCTCAGGGTTTTCCTCCTTCTCTCGCATTTTATTAGAGGAGTCTCAAATCTCCATCAAGCTGCAATACACCGTCACTGCAAAGCATTTAAGGCAACAACTATCTGAGTGCTATACTGAAACACACCTTCAGAAAAGGCTCCTCAGAAGCAAGGAAATTTCCAAAGCTATCCCAAAGGTGAAAGCGCTCCCCAGCAGTAACAGCCCTCATCAAGCCTTATGAAAATTTGAGCCTACGCCCGAGCGTATGGCACACAGAGCCCTAATTCAAGAACTTTTGTGAACTCTTATTGTGGGGAAGGGGGGGGAACAAAGGAAAACCACATGCTATTGTTTATTTTGACTCCACAATACATTTAATCTACATGGAGTTGGAACATTACACAGCAAAACTCCTCAGCTCCCAGAAATTATGTACAGCCAACGGCAGCAAAGCCCATCCTCCAAAGGGAGAATGCCATTTTAAGTATGTTATCTTCACCCCACACAGCACAGAAGCTCTCCAAAACGCAGCTGAAAGCTGTCACCAGTGCTTCCAATCCCACACCTCAAGAGCATGGGACCAAGGCAAGGCTACTGCCACTCATGACACAAGGAAAGCCAAAGCTGGAGACTTCCACCAACTGGACCATGAGCTATCCAATCTTTTCTCAATAAGACTGCGACTGCCTGGGGGGGGTCCCTGAGCAGGAGGAGCCCCAGGCATCTCACACCCTCTTAGAGCCTATCACCAGGAGCAGACCTTGATGCATTTGAAGCAACAAGACCAAGCATATGATCTGCCAGAGAATTATTCCAGTGTATCCCCAGGGATGATAACAGATCTCACTACAGAAATTCCACTGCTGTAGCTGCACAACTCCCTTCCAGCCTTGTATCCTACTGGAGATGTGCTAAGAAGGACTGCCATGTGTCACTGAAGGCCTTCTGTGTCCGGCTCCAGGACACCCCCAAGCAGCTCCAGAAGCTGTGGCTCTGCTGATGAGCTACAGATCTGCCCCAGCACAACACAAGAACCATCTTTGTAAATATCGTATTTCTGTTCAAAGACACCTACTGCCGTCCCCTTGTGCTCAGTGAGTTCACTCCCCCAACCCCAATATTCCAGCTCCTTTGGACAACTTCTCCTGGACACAGAGCCCGCTGCCTCACACTGGAGTACAGTCATTGCCGCCGAGGGACCAGAGCTGTGCAAGCTCACCCCGGGCAGGTGCCAGCATCAACACTCTCACCTACAGCCAGGAGAACGTGCAGACAGGTGATGTCATGGCCAGAGCAGACAGGTGACATCACAGCCCCAGGAGCCCACAGGCACCTTCCCTCCATCCTGGTTTATCTTCTCCTGCACCTGGGAGCAGAGGCCTTTGGCACAGCCCCATCCTCGCCTGCGCTGGGCCGGGGGCTGGTGCAGACACAGGTTGCTGTGAGGTTTCAACAGGCTGAATGAAACGGTGAAGAAAGATGTTTTTCAGAGGGGGAGGGGAGGCACACACGTACTGAACAAATCATCTGTTTGGAGCGCTGACTCCTACTTGTTCTCAGTTATATTATTCACTCAAGGGTGGATTAATCCATCACTGCAAAGGAATCTCCTGATCTCAGAGATAAAGGCAACAAGTCATGCACTGACTGTCTGTGGATCCTCCTGGAAATGGCCAGCCTTTCTCATGGCCTTATTTGGGCCGATCTATCAGCTCTCAACTAACAACAAGCAAGAAAAAAAAAAAAGAAAAAAATTAAAAACTGAAAACATACCACCTGTCTACAGTAACTTCAAGTGGATTGATCTGGAAGCAAGCAGGGGATTTCAACTCCAAACAATCGCTGTTTGTTTCAGAAAGGGTGACATGAACTGTCCCCTTCCCTTCCCCAGAAGAAGAACAGTCACCTGGGTCCTTACCTTCAAAACTGTTATGGAAAAAGATTAATTTCTTGCAAGATTCTTTAGACTGAGGCCTTTTACCCAGATAAATGGTTTCTTTTACTCCCTGAGGACCAGGAAACAAAAACCCTGGTACCATCCCCCTGCAGGAGCATCTCCAGCTAAAGCAGGCTGCACTCAGACACATGGTGCCTACACAGAATGTAACAGCAGTTCCAGGAGGTTGGACATCTCCGGCATGTCTGTACTTCAGTGCTTCAACAGATGCCACAGAGCGATTACAGAGACATTCAGGATCTGCCTGTTCTTCATCTAAGATTAAGGGGGGAGGAGAAGCACCCCACAGCTCCCCTCTGGCTGGAGCTGGCAGCCCACCATGCCCAGGGCTCACCAGCACACAGAAGGTGAGCTGGCAGAGAGTACTTCAGAGGCAATGTAACCCTCAAACAACTTTGCAGAGACAAAATACCCTCAAATCCCTCCAAAAACATAGATTTGTAGTGCTCAGCCTCTTTGCCAAGACCGTTTCAGTGATGAGCTGCTCATGGCTTGAGCCTTTTAGTCCTTGTCTTGGCATTTTATAGGTTCACTGCAAAGAAAACCACAGTCTGCGAGGCAGAGCCTCCATACACTGCGAGGAAGGAAGCATTAAACTCCTCTTTGAATTAAACAAATAAGACTCAACCACTTGGTTCATTATCAGATTCAATGGTTGGAGTCTGCGGGGAAAGCTAAACAGCAGAACCTGGGGTATAAATCAAAGATGTGATCAGAGAGACAGGTGAGGCTGAGGGTGTGGTTTCACCTCTCAGCTCAGCCACTGCCAAAGGGATGGTCTCCTTCTCCTTCTCCTTTCCTGGCATGCTCAGCTCACCTGCCCCAGCTCCCTCCTGCTGCCAAGCTGATGGCAATATCCCAGCCAAGCTGGTCTTGCTCGCTCTGAGCTTTAGGGAGTTATTTTATCCTTTTCCCGTGCTGTTTCTGTGACTGTTTCAACTGGGCATTTCCAGAGTCAGGAGATGGAGGGAGCTGGCCAGAACCCCTCCCTCTCTGCAAGGCACCCACCCTTGGCTCAGCAGCAGAGTGAGTGCACAGGATCAGGAGAGAGTAAAGCCAGTTTAGAAGCCAGTGCTGCCAAAAGGGGCCATCCCCCCACCAGCCCCCCCAGGCCCTTCCCAGTCATCCAAGTGGAAGATTTAACAATTCTAACTGCAGGGCAAGATCCAAGAAAGCTTGGGGTTTGGGTACTTTTTTTTTTTAAGGGTTAGCTGGAGTCACTCCCCTGCGGCTGCTCCAGTGCTGGATTCCCGCAGCGGGGAAGAGGCAGGAATGTACCTGCCACCTCCTGCAGCAGCGAGTCCTCGGATGGAGCTGTAATGTGAAACTGCGCCCAAGGAGCTGGGGAGGGGGAAAAAGGGGGGAAAAAGAAAAAAAAAAATAGAGTCCCACCTGGCTAGAAGAGCTCCAAGATCTGTCATAGGTATGGAAAATGGGAAAACAACCTACCTTACATGATTGTTTTCCCTCCTGTTGAAAGACAGCAGATATTTCTCACACAGAAAGAACGAGTATGGGCTTAATGGAAATGGCAGGTGGTCTGGATGTACAAGGCTCAATCCCTTACTGGGCTGAACAAGCATTTCCCCTAAAGTGATCACTGTGGTCACTGGAGAATCATCATCCCCACCAGAAAGGGAGAAGTGAGCTGGGGAGCGTAAGTGGAAAACTCTGACACATTCAGCCCTGGAAGATGTACTGAGCCATCTACCAAGGAAATTGCTGCAAGAACACTCAACTGAAAGAAGTGAATATATATATACACAGACGAAACTATCTAGTCTAGAAATTCTTGGGCCAGTGTAGTTGGAGACCTCCCACCAGCCAAAGTAATACAGCAAAGAGGTTTTTGCTGACTTTGCCAAAGACAAACACCATCCCAGAGCAAATGACCCAGTATAAGGGGACACAATAGCAGGGTTTGCTCAAGGAGGCCTCCAGCAGAGCTGAAAGTGAGCAGGAAAGGGAAAACACCTGGAGAACTGACCAAGTACCAGCCCAAACAACAAAATAGGTCAAAATAGCAAAAATAGTGGACAGAGAACACAGTTTGGTGCCCACGTACCAGCTTTAGGAGTCAGGATTGCAAGGCAAGCTGTAAATTCCCATTTAAGGAGGAAATTTGACCAGTTCCACTTGAAGCAAGGTTTTTAGCTCAGTCTTACCCCAGCTGCAGATAACAACTGGTTCTGAAGCTCCCCAGCCCACTGAAACACTAAAAACTAGAGAACTGACAGCAAACCATTGCAGTGAGGAAGAAGGAGCAATACTCAGCTCAAGGGAGCCACTCACTAGTCAGAAGCCCATATGCAAGGCAGGAGACAAAAAAACCTGACTCTACATACAAAGGGCAAGTTTACAGTATCAATTAATTTATACAAATGAGATGTTGCCTAACAAAAGACCTTGGGCAGGTTTCCGAGTTGCTGATCAAAGCGATTCCACAGAAAACATTACCTGAGATACCCAATCCCAGCAGGTTTGTGGGTGAAAACCTGCTCAGTCTCAGGCCTTCTAGTACTAAACCAAAGGCTTCAAAGCCTCATGGAAGCTCACCAACAGGTTCACCACATTTCCATGTCATTTTGCATAGGATTGTGTGCCAAGATCATGGCACTGCAATGAAACCCCTCAAGAGTCACATCTGTGGATGTCGGAACAAGGAAGATGCAGAGCTGGAGGTTTTCCACCACAGGCTAAAAGGCCTGGCAGACAGAGAGGAGGTAAAAGAGCTCTTGGAGAAGGTGTGATGAGTGGGTTCGGTGGGTGATATGGGAAATCCAGGTGAAGTTCAATGCCTTTTTACACACAGAACTAGAAACAGCTCACATGACCTGCAGGGAATCTCTTCAGTAGAGCTCATTCTGTGTGCACATACAAACACTCAGAGATCAGCCCCTGACCCACAACCTGCAATCACAGCAGTTGGTCCTGTCACACCAACACCACCAACAACTGTAGGGGAGAAGGTGCTGCTGACTGTACCATCAGAAAACAGCTTTATTCCCAAAATTATTTAATCATCACATGATTCCCAGTTAGCTTTTTGGCACTGAGACTTTGTTGGTCTTGCAGTTCAAGGTAGTGCCTCATCTTGTGCACCCACCAATTAATGCCCTGGTCATGGTACACCTGAGGCCTCGTTAGGCAGAGCGGGTCTGCCCTGGGACAGGCAGAGGGGGATTTATGAGATGCTGAACCCTGACGTGGCTGTGCACTCACAATCCATTGCTTTGCTTCCCCACTTTCACATCTGCAGAAGCAGTCTTTAAACAAGCCAGGGTATTTTTAAGCTCTGACAGTTAAAATCCTCAAGTGACATCACCTGAAGTCAGAGCACAGCTGCCTTATTCCTCTGGCACACCAGCAAGCCAAAGTAAGCAGGAGCCTCGTTTATGGGCTTACAGCACACCTTGAGATAATGAAAGCACTGGTGGGACTCGCCCTGCACAGACAGGCCTCTCCTTGCAAGGCTTTTTCTTCCCCCCTCCTCAGTTTTGGGGTAAAACCAGAGCACCAGAGCAGCCCAATGATCCAGCAGAGGGGGCACATGGGGGGCCAGCCCAAACCCCACTGCCACCATCCTGGGGATTTGATGGCAAAGAACACAGAGCTGCTGTCCCACCAGAGAAAATGGATGAAAAATCACCAAGACTGCACGAAGGATGGCAAAAAACAACCCCTCAAGCTACTTCCCGTGGTGTACCCGAGCTTGCCCGCCCACACTTCACCTTGCACACACGGGCACGGCTGTTTACGAGCACTCGGAGCAGCTTAAGGGTGTAAATCACATTAATCCAGGCGACAAAGCCACCGCGCTCATCCTCGGGTGAGTTACTAATCCCTCCACACCACAGCAGTTCCCATCTCACTTCCTACCCCTTGAGGAGGAAAAAAAAAAACAACCTTTTAACATAGTAGGTAACTCAGTGGATCCCCCCTTCTATCTGAGTGCAGCTTTTAACAGCTTTAAGCAACAGTCATAGGTCTCCCCACAAGCCTGAGGATTTTCTGGGATGCAGACCAAGCCAGTCAGAGGCTTCCCTCTTCTTATGGAAAGGGGAATACAGGTCAAAAATATTTATTTCTTTTTAATCACATCATTACCAAGTCCTCCCCACAAGATAGGCTTGCAGCTGCTTCAAAAAAAGCAGGGTTTGGTTTCAATGTGTTTGACTCATGCTCTCAACACCTATTTTAATTTGGTGGAACAAAAGCATGCTGACTATAATTAAGGCAAATAATATCAAGTTCAACAGAAAAGCATTAAGGAATTGTGCTGGGAAATGTTCACTGCAAATTTTTGGAATATAGAAGGAGCTGGCCGTTGCCCACAGCAACCGCTACCACAAAAGCACTTTTTCTCCTTAAAGCAGCCACGGGCAGGCTGTACATCCCATAAATCGCAACTGTCAAAACACCCGAGTTGTGGGAGATGAGGAGAAAAGCAAACGGGCTCCACACAGCTCGGCTGGGAGAGCCAGGCACCCCAGGATTACCTGCTTTGTTCAAGGAAAACGCCGGGCCACGAGGGATAAAACAGCAGAGAACCAAAGTTTCCACGCTGCCAGTAACCTCGGTGACCGTGGCTGGTGTTTGGGTTGGTAAATTGTATTTCTGGTGCATGTGTGAAAGATACAACCCACTGAGTAAACAGCCCTTCAGAGCTGACAGCTTTACAGCCGCAGGCTCGGCGCGACTACTCCTTCCCAGAGGCTGCAAAGCAGTTGGGGAAAGCAGTAAAATAATAATTAAAAAGCTACATAAAGCCATCACATTTACCCTTTCACCAACCCTTTACACAGTTACGAGGCGGGAGCAAAATAAACATTGCCTGTTTTCTGCCCGACAGTGTGTCACGGCTGAAAAACACATCTCTTTTAGTTTAAAAAACATCAGTATTGGAAGCGTGGGATAGACGACTGGAAAGTTCTTCCATTAGAAGTCAGGAACTATATAATTTATATTTGTTTTTGGCAAAGAGACAAAGCAAGGGAAAGTAATTTAAAATTCAAGAATCGCGTGGCTTTAAGAAGGTAGGCAGCTTAATGCAATAAAAATAATAATAACAGAGATAAGATGTCAGGATGCTTTACAACCAGAGACCTCAGGCATCACACACCACCTCCTGCCTTAGGGAATGACTTTCCACCGCTCTAATTGCGGAGAAAAGTGACCTTACAGGTTAAAAACATTGAGATTAACCATTTTAAAGCGGTTAAGAGGCTGGGCGCGACCCCAAACCCATCCCCTACGGCACCTCCTTCAAGCAGAGCAGCGTTTAAATGACAAATAGAGTGGACTGCAGGCGCGTTCCCTGCGAAATTAGACCATAAATCAGAGTCAGGCAGCTCGGAGGGCTCGGCCCGCTCCCCGGAGCGCCGTGCACCGGCTCAGCCCCGCGCACCGAGGGTCGGAGCGCAGAGCCCGGCGGCGCGGACGAGCCCTGCGGAGTGACAGGAGCCGCCACCTGCGGCCGCCCCGGGCCGCGCTCGCCCCTCCCGCG
>VZUA01010387.1:1805-12384 GCA_013401035.1 Horornis vulcanius | reverse complement strand
ACATTTCCATGTAAATTAGGAAATGTGGACACATCAGTCACCTGAGACCATATTGTGTCTTTCTCTTCTAAAATCTGCCATGGAACTTATATTCATATTATAACTGATGAGATAGATGAAGCTTAACTGTATAATTTTTAACTTTATTCTGTATTATATTTAGTTTGTTTTGATAATCTGATTGACTGCACTTCACCAAGCTATTCTCCCTCTTTGGAGTTAATTTCTGTTTTTACAAATTACCTGCATAATGGCTATCTCATGTAGTCTGTTCATGCACCACCTTTATTTCAACTGGCTCTGTGAAGTTCCTTCACGAGCCGTTAAAAAAGCAGTATTACTGTTGGTAGTTCTGGGAACATAATTAATCTGTAAATCATTTGTATGAGAAACTTGTTCTCTCTTCCACATTACCATATTTATAAAATGAAATAATTGAATTGCATACAAATGGAAAAGAAAATTCAATAAATACATACAACTCATGAGTGAAGCAGTTTCCAAACAAGCATGAAAAAAATAGAAGTAGTAGAGAACATAGTGCACAGGAGAAAATAGTACATGGATTGAAATCTTATCTGTCATTTGAAGTTCCTGAATGCTCTTCTGAAAGGTCACTCCATGTTTGTAATAGCCTCAGGCCTTGTAGCAGGCCAGGCATCTGGCACTATGTGGCACTTCTGTAGAGACATGAAGTGAGGCAGACAGCATCTCACATCATGTTGCAAAGACAGACTCGTTTTAGTATCCCAGTCTGACTATGTTGTTTGTTTCATTTTAACAAAGCTGTATTCTAGTTCATACAGCTTTACCTTATTCTAACCTTTGAAGTATATGTTGAATACATGTGAGGATGTTGCATGCATTGTGGAACTATACTGTGCTACAGTTATTCATGGTTTTGTATGTAACAGTGAGATCCCATGGGATTGCATAATGGTGTTGAAGGGAAACATAGTTTTGGACCTGCAGAGCTTGAAACTTCCAACTCACAACTTCCAACATACAAACACAAAGCTCTAGAATGCCAGACTCCGCCCATTTTTAAAGCCAGACAGAATTTGTAGCCTTATCCCACTTTTCTCCCCAATTTATTCCATCTGCACATGACAATTTTGATGTCTGTCTCATAAGCAGAACATGGACCTCCACAGTTCCCATATTTTGGAGATTGTTAGTGATGTTCCACAGACAAGCTGTCAGTCATTTTGATGCAGCATGTGAGAATCTGCCAATCACTTGACTAGAATAGGACAATTTACATTATCGCTACTGCATGGCACAAATCTGATACATCACTCTTTAAACTGAATATTGGATGGCAGCTACAGGACTGTGAAATGATTGTAGAGAAATAAGAAAATAACTACTACTATTCTCTCTCATTTTACCCACTTCATTCATCAATTATATGAGGCTTTATGGTCCTGGTTTCTCCTCAAAAAAGTTTGGGCAATCATTGTATTAAATGGTAAAAAAAAATTTCACATCTTGCATTATTTCAGGTTTTGTTGAAATTTGAACATTCCAAACATCTTAAGTAGAAATACATATTCTGTATTACTTGTCATATGTAGCTGTTTACTATATACAATAAATATTTTCACAGTGGTAACTTATGCAGGATTGTGATGAGAATTAGCAAGGTGATCATTATGAAAAAATTCCAGGATAGTGCAAAGATTGATGCATCCAAGTTCTCTTTTCTGGTTTTAAATAGCTGTAGATAATACCTTGTGCTTGCTTTTTACCAGTAGTAAAAAAAAAAAAGTATACTTTACTAGATGTAGGACATTTTTTGTAACAAATATTAACAGGATATAATTTTCCTAGGACTTCATTAGATGTAGAACATTTTTGGTAACAAATACTAACAGGATATAATTTCATAATTTCCATTTTAATGACCCTCTGCTATCCTCAATAGCAGAGGGTCATTAATTCTAGGCAGTAGCACTAACCTGTCAAATAATTACATACTTGAAATTCTGCAGTTTCAATCAAGTGGTTAATATCCTGGATTGTAAGAGTACTGGGTGGTGAGTTAAGCAAAAAAACTACAGCACCAGTTAACACATTCCTGAAACTGGTACTGCAGCACCAACAGAACTGATTTTGTGTTTTCAGTACCCTTATTTGCCTCTCCTTGAATGAAGGAAAAATGAAAGAACTCACATACTACATTCTCTAAAAGTGGAAGATAAATAAAAGAAACTGGGAAGAAAAACAAAAGACTACCTCAAGAAGATTTTAAAATAGGTAGTCTTAAGAAACGTGATTTAGGACACAGAAGCACAAGACACCAAAATAATCCACTGGACTCCCAAGAGTGGGAGGTGACAATTCTTTTTTGTTTGGTGAAGCCTGAAGACAGTGTGGTGTAATAGGGAATTTTAGATACCAAATGACGTGTATGATGTTGGATAACAGAAAGGATTTCCATGATCACCACACACTGCTAGAAAAATGTTATCTGGAACAGTGTTCTGTCATTAAATAGGAAGAAGCAGTGAAATCCCATTCCATCCATTGCAGGATGTATGCTGGCCTCAAGCTGACGTGCCAGTTACCTCCTAGAGGCTGTGCACATGCTTTCACCTGTGTGGCATCCTGCAAGTTCTTATGTCAGATTATTGTACTGTAGTCTGGAATTTTCAGTCCTTCAGATACTAGACTGAATTCAGCAATGACACAGTTCAGCCAGATGCTGGACCTGCTTGTCCTAAGGCCAGTAGGTCACAGGGCTGGTGACAGGATGTTCCCCTGAGGGAGGGCAGATCAAGGGAAGTCCTATGCACACCAACACCGTGCAGCCACAAATGCACCTTGTAGCTGTGCTAGATGTAAAAGGATGGGGCTGCTGGAAACAAGGGCAATAAACAAAGGTAGGGGTAGCAAATAGCAGTCAACTGACTGATGCTTTTCATTAGTCTAAACAGTAGCTCTTACAAAAGGCTTAAGGAACAGTATTTTTTCTAGTTACTGACATTAATATCAGATCTTAACATCTACTGCTGCAGATACTGCTTATGAGACTCCTTCCCTGTTACCTCAGCTGCTGGTTGTGAAAAATTAAAACACACACTCCACACTACTCAGGCACAAGCATCAAAATGCAGTTATCACAATGCAGCCCACACCTGCAGCCTGTCACGTTTTAGAGCGTGGATCCATGAGAAGAAAAATTTTTCTGCCTTTGGAAACTGCTCTTACTCCACTTATGCTGACATTCCATAGACTGTCTGCTATTCAATGAGTTTGCCACTTCTAGACATAGCCTCTGCCATCAACTGAACACAAAAGAATATGAAGGCAACTCCCTTTGTTACATGGTCACTCACGCTGACAGAGCTGTTCCTGGCCACTGGACAGTACCCACTGTAACTAACAGAAGCAAATGAAAGTGAAGGCAGTTGCTTTACAACACCAATGATCCGTACCAGCATTTGTATAGGAAGATTGTGAAAGCAAATGAGAGAAGTTTGTCCGAACAGTAAGCCACGTAGCGTGGGACTATGAGAGATTTTTGATGCCATCCTCTATCCATGCTGGTACATCATGGGTGGGGATGGGAGTACACATCAAGTCCACACAATAGGTGGCCTCAATCAAAGTAATCTTTGGATTCTGAAAAAAAAAAATCTCTTTTCTGATGAATAGGAAATCATAAGGAATTTCTACCCAGTAACAGATTAAAGCAATCCAGTAGCAGTGACCACGACAATTAAGACTATGTGCTAAAGGGCATTGTTTAGCTGCCGTGTCAAAATACTGCACCTAGCAGCCCTTCAGCACCTCCCAGAAGCGATATGGTGAGCATTACTCGAGAACACACGAGCACACCACGTGTGCTCCCTAAGTCCTGCCACATACTACTATTGTTACAAGCAGATGCAAAACCTTTCACCAGTGCAGATGAATGACCCTTTTCCAAGGCTGGAACTAGGGCTACATCGTCAGTCAATTCCGTAACCCCTTAGATGTCTTTATATGACATCTGGCTCATTTGTGCAAGCAGGGCATCCCCAAGAAACTAGAAACCTAGAAGTTGTCTAGTCCTGCAGCGGCGGGCGTAAGGGACTTGTGCCTGAGTGGAGGTGGGGAGGGACGCAGCACTGACAAGACCGCCAGGCGCAGCGGGATCGCATCCCGCAGCCTTTCAGACAGGCGAAAGGCCACCCCGGGCGCTCCGGCACCGCGCCACACGCACCTGGTCCGGGGGATTCTCCCGAAAACCGCGGGGCCTTTAGCCGCAGCCCCTCCGTACCCACTAGCGCCCGGCGATGGGAGAAATAGCATAGGATGGAACAGGATGGGCTGTGCCCGCCGCGCACGCGCACTGCGCCGGATAGTTAAAACTCACTGCGCCATCACCGCCGGAAAAACCCCTCCCCGGGGAGGGGGCGGCAGCGACAGGACGGGGCCCGGCAAAGCGGGACGAGCTGGTGGCTGTAGGTCGGCTCCCGTACCGCGGCAGGGACCGGAAAAGCTCTCGTCTGCAACCTCGCCCCGTGACCAGCCACGGCCGCCGCCGCCGCCATTTCCAGAAGGTTCCAGCGGCCGCAGCCCAAGAGGATGCGCCGCTGCCCCCAGCAACCCCCCCTCGCGCATGCGCAATGCTCGCGCCCTATTCCCCAGTCCCAGCCCCGTCCGTCTGTGGAATCCCGCGAGCTCGTTATTTCCCGTCGCCCTGCCGGCGTCCGCGCCCGTCTCCTTCGGGATGGGGCCGGCACTGGGAGTGGAGAGAAGCGGTGCAGTGCCCACCCTGCCCCGAGCGCTCCGTCGTTGGCAGCGGCACCGCTCGCCCGCGTCCCGTGCCCTGCGCGAGGCCCACGTGGGCGGCGCGCGGCCAATGGGAGCGCCGCTGGGAGGGGGGCGGGGGGAGCCGAGCGGCGGCGCGGGGTGTGAGGAAAGGAGGGAGGGAGAGAGGGAAGGAGAGAGAGAGAGAGAGAGACAGGGAGGGAAGGAAGGAAGGAGGAAGGGAGGAAAGGAAGCAAGGGAGGGAGAAAGAAAGAAGGGCGGGCGGGGTGTTTGCAATCCCCGGCTCCCGGAGCCGCGGCTGAACCTCAGCCCGTAGGCACTGCGGGTGGTACTCGCTGCCCTGCCCGATTCCCCGCGGCCGCGCCGTCCACAGAGACAGGAGGAGGAGGACGCGTCCCGCTGCCGCGCTCCCGGGAGAAGGTAAGGACTGGAGCGCACCTTCCCAGCGCGCGGCGGGGACCCCCAGCCCCACCCGGTGCCCGCGGGGTGCCGCCCCCTTGTCCCTGAGCCCGGGGAGTGCCCACCCGGTGCCCGCCTCGGCGGTGTCATCGCTGCCGCCGTGTCCCCCCGGGCAGCGGGCACCGCGCCTCCCGCCCGGCTCCGTCCGGCCGCGCTGTCAGCCCGTCAGCGCCGCGGCGGGAGCCATGGCCGCCGCTGTCACCGCCTGGCCCGCCGAGCCTGGCCCCTGCCCCGCCGCCGGGCGTGAGGGGCCCGCCGGCTGCGGGAGGTTCCCGCGGGAGGCAGGGCCGGGGACGTGCGGGTAAGGTAGGGAGGCGGCACGGGCGAGCGGGGCGCGGGTGCCGAGCGCGGCATGGCAGTGTACACACACATAGCACACAGCACACATAACACACAGATACACACGCACATAACACACACGCCCCGCCTCCGTGTCGGGAATTTCGGCTGTTCCCTGCAGCCTCGGGAGCTGCTCCGCCGGTGCCGGCCCCACCGAGGCTGCCTGGCTTCTCGACAGGATAACGCGTTCCCTGCCTTCCCTGCCAGCGCCAGGCAGCCGCCGATGTGGATGAAGCGCGGCAACTCGCGCTGCACAGGTGACAGCAGGCAACAAAGGAAGGGCAAGGAATGAGAGAATGCCAGGCTCAGTTCTTCATTCTAGTTCCTGTCAGACTCTCGGGGTACCATCTGATAGTATTCAGGCTTGTTTGGTTGGGTTTTTGTTTTGGTGGAGGGGATTTTTTTTGGGGGGGTGGGCTTGGTCTTTTTTTTTTTACCCCTAAAGAATGTGTGAGAAATTAAAGGTTTTTTTTTTTTTTTTTTACTTTAAACTCCCAAATAAAATAACTATTTTGCAGAATCAATTAGGTTGTAAAAGACCTCTGAGGTTGTTGAATCCAACCTGTGACCAGACACTATCATGTCAAGTAGACCGTGGCACTAAGTGCCTTGTCTTATCTTTCCTTAAACACCTCCAGGGACGTTGATCCCACCACCTCCCTGAGCAGCACATTCCAATATCAGTATTACTTAATATCGGTATTATTAGCCAGAGCTCCTGTGGAAATTGCTCAAACACTGTCACTGTGTCCATGCCTTTCTTCTATGGCCTGTTGATATGGCAGAAAGGAAATCTTATGCCTCTGAATTACAAGGTAACTTATGGGATAAAACAAATCTTTAGTGGAGAAAAGTGAGTGCATGGTGATGCTTATAGGAATAAAAACCTATTGGACAAATGTGGAGCAGTCCAAATGTACTTATGTTCCAGGAAAAAATTGTCTAATCTTGGAATGCTAGGAAGGGGTGAGATCATCATGTCTATAAGAAATCAGTAACTATTATTAAAATAATTCATGTTTATTGACAAGCCATGATTTGGAGGTCGAGGGCACTTCCTTCTCTTTAATTTTGAAACAGCAAGGGTGTGGATGTTTTTTCAATATACAAGTTGATGGTAGCTTGGTTGTCCTCAAGTCTTGGTTACTCTAGGTGGGGGCATGGTGAGCTTCTGTGCATGTGCTGTGTAGCTGCAGGGAACCTGTGCTTTCTTTCTTTCTTCTGCTGTAATCCTTTGCTATTGTTTGCTGGGTAAAAGACCCCAGAGCAACAGATCTTCAGCATTATTTGAGATGTCAGGGTATTTCAGCTGTTCTTACTATTTGAGGTTTGCGCAGGTGTTGGGTGTCTCTTGCTTTTCTTCATTCTTTGAGATAGAAATTCAGACTCCCTGCTGACCTTGTGACTTGATCAGCTGGGGACCTTAATCTCACCCTCTGTGAATTTAGTAGGTTTCTGTGCAAGCTTGAGAAATGGTCTGTTCAAATAAAATTGTAGGGTTTGAAGTACAGCAGAATATTTCTTTGGGAAGGTAATGGTGAACCCATTGACTATGTCTTTTTACACTCCACCTCCCCCTTAATAGTTCTATTTTTCTGTATGTGTCACGGAAGCTAAAATGTCAAGGAGTACCAATATTTTTCTTGGCACCCAGAGGACCAGGATGGCTTTCTTGTGGCAATGTCGGTTTTTCAGTGTGTGGTGTGCGAGTCCCTTTTCCTGTTTCCTGGCTTTTCTGTAATAATCACTGAGTGTGGGCAGTTGATCAGAGAGCCTTTGGTTCTTTCAAAAAGATGACAGCTCAGGCTTTCAAATATAAATATTTCTGCCTTTCTATTGCCATCTCTTTGTGTGTTCTTCTCCCACCCAGAGGATTATTCAAAATCGTTTGTGAACTCAGAATACTACAGACATTAAAGCTTAGGACAGATATTGTGTAAGAAAGCAAGCCCCATGCCACAAACTGAAGTCTCTGTGCAGTTTCTTCCAACAGGCTTGCACAATAGGTGACTTCTTAGAGGAAAGGGCCTTTTAATAAGCAGGCTTGTGTGAAGCTTCTGTGTTTGCTTGGCATTAGTTGCAGGAGGTATTGCTATGTTACCACTTAACATAGGATTAAAAGCATACACTGAAAGTTGAATATCTGTGTTTATAAATCAGTGGTCACCAGTCATTCTCAAAACACTGTTTTCTCTGCACCCTTAGATGTCTGTTTAAATTGGTAGAGACTCCATCAACAGTTGCAGCTTTAACTCAACTAGGTAGAAGGTCCTGGATATCCTTTTTAGTGGAAATATAGGCACCTAGAAATGACTGAGCTAGAACTTCTTCCTCAGTATTCAGAACTTCTTCCTCAGTATTGGGCATACAGGCAGGAAAACAAATTGTATTTGTTGAACTGATTTACCACATTTAGACAATCTTAGGCTGATGAAATTGCCTGAGAGACTAGTGCAGTTGGTCCTCTTTAAAACTGGAAAAAGCTATTGATCACAAAATATGTAATGATTAACCTGTTACCACACTGTTATTATACACACTCAGAACAACCTACTTTTGACATTTTTTGGATCTTGTCTTACAAAGTGATGGGCTGGGCACGACTATTTGGTGTTTCTTCTTTTCCATGTTCTATTGCAGATGGAGTATTATAAATGTTGATTGGTCATTTAGTCTCCAAATCAAACTATTTTTTAACTACATCATTAGACTCTAGTGACAGATGGTATGAAATAAATATTAGCACAATCTCAGTCTTGCATTTTGTGTTATTACACTGAATGATTTTATTAACAGAATAACAGAAGTCAGAGCTCTGCTAACATCTTTAGGTTTTTCTTGTCAGTTTGTTATTATTCCAGAACCTAGAAATGTCTTAAAAGTTCTTCTGTAAGCTTATGGAGGCAGTTGAGGACCTTTATTGCCATCTTGCTAAAAGACTAAATATTCATGTAGCGACATGAAGCCTTTGAGAGTATGACTTTGCCTTAGTTTATTTTAGATTATTTCCCAGATCTGATGAAGCATCCTTATGTCTGCTGCAACTGCTTTTATCTTTTGCAAGCAACAAATGAATAAATGCTCCTCAGTTTCATGCCTTCTACACAGAGTGCTCTAGGTACTGATAATCTCACAAGAGGATTGATTTTGCACTGGTTTATGTTAAGAAAAACAATATTAGAAATAGAATTAGGGGCTATATTAGAGGCAAAAACTAAAAATGCACTCTGAGGAGGAAAACTTTCTATATTTTCTTCTCTGATCCTGTCATCTGCTTTCTCCCTATGAGTAGCTTACTGGAGATAGAGAGTATTGGAACAACTCTTTCCTTGCCTTATGCCTTACATTCATGAGGCTGGAAAGCATCAGAGGTAGAAAGCACTTTTCCCTGTCCTCTCTGGGCTTCAGAATGTATTCTGTGCAGCAAACCCAAAATAACTCTTACACCTTTCCAAGTGGTGGTAGATCTTAAAAAGTTCCATTGTTTGGTGACAGCAGAAATGAGCTTGTGTGTACAGACATTTCCTATGGTTTCCCTTCTCTTTCCGAAACTTTTGCATAAGTCCTACTTAAGAGGTGTCTGGCTGTCAAACCTTTGGAGCTCTGTTGGCCAGGTAACTTTCTTAGCTGGTCAGTGGAAATGTCTTTCTCTTGTGTTTCCTTCAATATTGTGTGCAACAAATAACTAACAGAGAAACCAGCTTTCTGTGGTGCTCTGTACTCTTCAGCAACCTACTATTCTGGGTTCTTACTACTAGTTTAATAATGAAGGGAAAATGGGCCTTTAGTGTTATTCTCTTTCATGTGTGGGTAATGCTAATCTATTCATCTTTTGACTTCAAGAAGAAACAGGTGTCTTGACACCCATTTTACCTTCTTTAAGCAAATAAAAAAGTCCCTGGTTTTTGTCTTGAAAATAACTGGTTCTTTGCTTTCCAGTCCCTTCTATTCTCCAGATGACACAATAAAACTTCAATGAAAGTTAACTGCAGTATTCACTGTGGTTTTACAGCCCTAAATAGTTATACTTGTCTGCAAACAGTATTCTGCTTGTTCTGTGTTTCCACTCCATCTGTTCCCTCCCTATCTCTTTTCTCCCAAAGAAAGCTTTCTGTAAAGGAGCTGACAGATGATTTTGTTGTTATTTTTGTGAGATGTGGTGATGGCCAAGAGGTGGCAATAAAGCCTGTTGAATATGTTGCATGTCTTTACGATTTAGCCAGAACAAAAAACTCTGTTATTCAGTTGGGAATCCATGAGTAAGCCAAGATTGTTCTCTGTCCAGCATCTACTCCTTTAGATTCTCTTTATGAATAGTAGCCCTCCAGCTACCTACCTGCTTGACATGTCCTGAATCCTGCTGTAGCTGAATGACTGTGAGTAGGTGTTGGCAGTTCATCTGTTCTTAGCCTCTGAAGGGCCTTTGTGTGTGTTTTCAGTAATGTTCTTTCTGTCAGTGCTGCAGATAAATTGTGAGTTTTCTTAGTTTCTTAGATTGACAAATTATCATTAGTTTATGAAGATTTAAATAGAAATTACTGAGGTTCTAGTAATAATGCATGACATAGTTATGAAATCTCTTGTCCTGGGCATCTGTAGGTTTCCAGAGGGAAAGTAGACTCTCGTGGAAGGAGTTGAAATTTGTTTGGCAGTTGGTTTGCTTATCTTATGTTTGTTGAAGTACTGATAAAAAGGCTTTTAAGTTTTATTCTGATAGATTCTGCATATGCAATAGTCTTTCTTAATTGAAAAATATTTATTTAGCTAACATCTTTAAGTAATAACCAGTAGATCAAACCTGACATCTATAACTCCTCCATGTAGTTTAAAGAGTGTATCATATTAAGCTATACTGTGCAGGTGTTTCCTTTGAACCCATAGCTCATCCTAAAAAAGACTCAAGAGGAAGCACCTGTGAACATTCTGTGAACTTGATTCTAGTTAACAGACTTGTAGATTAAAAGGGAGGACTAATGGATTTTGCAATGAGTGTCTTTGGCTCCTAAGAGCCGGAGTTCTT
>VZUA01010382.1:733-12353 GCA_013401035.1 Horornis vulcanius | reverse complement strand
AGGCTGTCCAGAGAAGCTGTGACTGCTCCATGCCTGCAAGTGTTCAAGCTGGGTTGGATGGGGCTTGGAGCAACCTGGTCTAGTGAGAGGTATCCCTGCCCATGGCAGGGAATGGGAACTGAATGATCTTTAAGGTCTCTCCAGCCCAAACCCCTGATTCCCTGTGACCTGTTATAGTAGGATTTACACAAGTATTTTTTAACATCAAAATCAGTTTTAAAAAGAGGACAATGTAGGGAGAAGCTGCTTTGTTCATGAGAGTTAAGAAGGCAGAAAAACAAACTATTCTATGATTCTATGATAAGATGAGAATGCAGGACAAAATAACTGCTTAAAGCAAGAGACTGCAGGAGTGCATACAATTCAAAGAGCATAAATTAAAATTATGTGAATATAAACCATCTATCATCTGTTGAAATAGACTGAATAGTAAACTGTGCTTCACATTTAGTAAAATTCACGTCCATTTAAGGAGAACAGGTTAAGCCTCCTGCACAAACAACTGCTGCAAGATAAACCTAAACTAACTTTAGCCTTAAAACATAGAAACTGTATGATTTGATTTTCTGCAGACAGTGGAAGATGAGTCTGAATCCTCCAGAGTGAATCAGAACAGAAGTACATGGGATTTCCCTGGAAGACACTATAACCTTCAGTTATTTATTAATGTAGCTTCTCATTTAGCAACAATGCTGAACATGCAACAGCTATTTTCATTAGCAGCAATTATACTACAGAGAGGTTGTGTTGCTTATCATTCATATTCCTATGCAGCTCACTTGAATTAGAGTCAGGGACTGCCCAGGTTATGACCTGTTCTGCTTATGCAGTTTGATACAGAACCCGCGCCTGCTACCAAAACATGAAATACAGTCTTAAGACAACAATTAATTCACCACCCTCTAGTGAAGAACATTGTTTTTTCAGACAGAATTCCCTTGCTACATCAACCTCTGAGAAGGATTGTGGGCCCATCATAAGGAAGAACTTGTAAGAGCATAAGAAAACAGCAGAATGTTGTGGACAGATTCATGATCTGCATTTTGGTAAGGTCATAATCTCACCAAGCAAGCTCAGCTTGCGAAGAGGAGCTGCTTGTCTGAGACAAATCCTTACCTTCAATTTTTTTTGTAGCATCCACCTCTTTCTTTTAAATTACAAAAAAAAAAACCCCAAAAACAAAAAACAAAAAACCCCAAACAACCAAAAAACAACCAACTTACCACCTAACCATTAGCCCAAGCTCCATGAAGTTTTTCAGGTTAGGAAGAGTTTGCCTTAGATCTGGAGTACTCAGCCCATGCTGGTATCTAAGCTACAAAAACAGAAAAAAAAAAATCCTAAAATTAGCACAGCTTTTCAAATCCCAAAGAATATAACATCATGGTCAGTTAAGTTAAGTTTTTAGAAAGTTTAGGATGATTATCCAGCAGTTCCAAGATATTTATTCCCATTAAGAAAATGTTCCATTTACTACATGTATTAGGAAACCCACCCAAGAACAGGGACAAAATAATCAGTCAACCTGACTCTTAAACCTCCTTACACTTTCTCCATTTACTATCTGCAACAGGAGAACAGGCTCACAGCTTAATAAAAACATGGCCATTATGGACCAAACTCCATCACAATGTTTTATATTCCATGAATTCCAAATATTTACTTGTGTGTAATTGTCAGTCTGAGTGTATCAGTGTATACTGCAATCAGTAATGGAATTATTATAGTAACATCAATGAACAAAAATACATATTGTCACACAGCTGATCAATATCTGTGCTCCTTACAGAGTTTATATCAGCATTAAAAGTCCTGTTATTAGTATCATAATTAAATCCAGCACTCAGATGCTACTTAGTGAAGGGAAATGTTAAACACTGACACACTTTAACCTGAATATTGACTCCTGTAAGTTCTTCTTACATTGTCCACATGACATAACTGTCACTGCTGAGAATTATAAACCCTGTGTTTAATAAGTCACCAAATTAAAAATACCTCTGAAGAAAACAGCACATGGAAGGGAAAAAGTCTGCCTTTCAAGTTTGAATCTCAAAATTTCAGGGAAACTTTGCAGAGAAATTTATGCCTTGTGTAGTTAAAATATGGAAAAAAACCCCAACACCTTACATTCCAGTATCTCTGGGCTACTGGAATGATGCACTACCAATTTAATAAGCAGTTCTCAGCATATGTTAACACGCTCTAGAATTCTCTGCTGGACTCCAATACAGGCACACACACTAACTGCACAAATTCAGTGCTTATAAAGCTACTTGCTGAAACATGGAACAGTCCTGCTGAAAGTTAAATTTCTTTTGTTTGGAATCACACACCTGTTTACATAATTCCTGACAGTGAGATGCAGGAAAGTATCTTACGTTTCAAATATTTTTGACTTCTCCCAAACAGTTTTTCAGAGAAAAAGACTCCTGAAATTTGGAATGATTTTTATGCTTGTCTGAGCATCAGAAAGAAAAATTACTTTGGAAGAAAATTGCATTGTACAATAGCCGACCATTTATTACAGTTTATTATTTCCATATGGACAAAGCCAATCATATGGTGGCCTTGGGTTCATATTTTCTGCTTGTGACAGAATCTGGCTTAAGAAAACTATGGTATAAATTACAAAACCATCACCATATTCTCCTGATGGGATTATAGTGGATTTGGATAACTGGAGAACTTGCCTGGAGCAAAAGAAATAAAGAAAAAAATCTACCAACCCCAAAAACTTTACATTTGTGCCTCCTCCAACAATGAAAAGTTCATGGAATACCCCTTTTTACGTAAGTCATTCTTACATTTTACGGTTTCAGAGCACAAAAATAAAGTGGATTAAAGGATCTCTCCAACAGCCAAGAACAGAAGAATGCATGGGAGACCCTAGTATCCAAACATGAGCAAAACCACTGCTTCTACTAAAAGACATTTTCATATTTCCAATAGTAGAGATGAATATTAAGTTAGGATGCAAGTTTCACAAAACCTCTAGAAAAAGTTATTTAACTTCATAAACTGCATACTATTTTGGCTTTGTAATAGATTAAATGCAAAACAATATTGCCTTATGTTTGCATCAATACAAGCTGTTGCTAAGGTATTTGTGAACCCAGAAACTGCTGAAAAACTCATCTGCCATCTATAGACAGAAAAAAAACATATAAAAAACAGCTGATGAATCAGATTTTAGTTTGGATCCAAAATTATCACTAAAGGTTAACTCCTGCTTCAAATAATTCTGTAGTAGTCTCACATATCCTGACAAAGAAATCTCTGCTTTGCTGCATGATGCAGGCCACTACAGGTACAACACTGAGAAACACGAACATGGAGGTGGAAGGAGCTTAAAAACAACATTTTTTACTTAAAAGATAGGAACTCCTCTTCCACCTCTCCTTAACCTCTGACAATGTAAAAAAAAAATATTGGTACAGACTGGTTTTCTTCCCCAATCCATAAAGCATTTCTCAAACACATTCCCTTAAGTTTAATTTTTTTAACATCCAACACCGCACATGCAGGGCTAGTTACTCCACCTCATCCAATAAATAGTAAGGCACTGAACAAGTCATAAGGACTGAATCCAGAGGATGCCATGGAGATATACCAAGGGTTGCTGGAGCACCTCTTCTCTGAAGACAGGCTGGGAGAGCTAGTGCCTGGAGAAAAGAAAGCTTTAGGGAAACCTCAGAGACCCTTCCAGTGCCTAAAGGGGCTCCAAGAGCTAGAGAGGGACTTTTGATAAGGGCCTGAAATAACAGGACAATGGTGAGTGGTTTCAAACTAACAGAGGACAGGGTTAGATGGAATATTGGGCAGAAATTTTTGGCTGTGAGAGTGGCAAGACCCTGGCACAGGTTGCCCAGAGCAACTGTGGCTGCCCCCGGCTTGGAAGGATGGGGCCCCAAGGCCAGGCTGGATGGAGCTTGGAGCAACCTGATCTAGTGGAGGTTTCCCTGCCCATGGCAGGGGTGTGGGATGGGATGATCTATAAGGTCTGTTCCAGTCCAAACCATTCTATGATTCCCTGTGACCTGTTACAGTAGGATTTACACAAGTACATTTTAACATCAAAATCAATTTTAAAAAGATAAAAATGTAGGGAGAAGCTGCTTTGCTCATGAGAATTAAGAGGGCAGGAAAATAAGAGCAGACAGATAACCATGTGCTGTCTTGATTCTCCTAAGAAACAGTTCAAATTTCAATTGTTGCTATTGAAAGCCACCTATCTCCACAACAAGTTTCCAGTGCAATAATTTTCAAAAGCAGCATTTTATTTAAGATTTTAAAGATTAGATTGTTTCTTCAGGATATTACAGACCCAGCCATCCAAAGAAAACATGCCTATTTTAATTGGAGTGAAGAGGTGTCCAAGATTTGTGTTCACATAGAAGACCATGTATTCTCCACAGGACTTGGAGTAAATCATTAATGATGTTCCAGTGATAAAATATTAATTCTGATTTCCATACCAATATTTAGCTCCTATGCACAGCTTTGTTTTCCCAAGTGCTGCTCTCATATTAGATATTATTATCTAGATATTATTAGATATTCTTATGGTTACCAGCAACACTTACTCCACAGAAACAAGATATAGGAGACAAGATGCATCATATTTTATGAACAGTTCAAGGCAGAAGAACTTAAAAGTATTATCTGTATGGAGAAATCTGAATAAATAGGATGATACATTTACTTTAAGGCCAACTTCTCTACAGAAGACCAGCTAATCATACCAGTGGGTATTTTCTAGTATACCTATACATTCCAACATCACAGAAAACCATAAATGTTAAAATAAGCTGCATTTAAAACAGTGGTTCTCAGAGAAAAAGGTAGATTTATTCTTAAAATCTTGTATTAGCTTTCTAAGAAAGTGTTTAAAGACTGAATTTCCTTAAAAGACTAATACTAATAAAGCCATATCATTAGCTATAGGTGAGGCATGACAAACTGAAGTTAAATTGTAACAAAATAGGCATAATTATTTTATACTCTTTAAGATGAAAAAAAAAATAATATTCAGCTGCTCTAGTTTCTACCTATATTTCCTTCTCTGCAATGGTCTGAACTTATACTGGAAGGTGTCTGTCCCCAGCAGTGAATCAGCTCCAATCTGAGCACCTCTACTCTGCCAAAGAACCAAAGAGCTTCCAAGGATTTATTTCATCAACTGAACTGTTAGACTTAAAAATCATGACCTAAAATCATGTTAGACAACAGAAAAGCTTACTGCCTTCCTAAAGGTAATTCCACAGCAAAATGTTCATTCATCAAATCTACCAGTAGAGATACATAATTTGTAAACTAACTAAAATACAAAACTGCAAAAGTTCAGTTACTTTCCTGTAAAGTCAATAAGAAGTACTAGGACTACTGAAGTTGGCTTAAAAAGAAACCATTTAGTTATCTTTCTGTTCCTGGGTAATTGCAGGTTGCACCCAAGATCAAAATTTGGGGGTTTGCCACGCTGGGCCTGCTCTTAAGAAAAATACTGATATCCTGCCTTTTTGTGCAAGGAACAACTGTCTACTTCCTATCCTAATTCCTGCAGCAGTATTTAATAACTAATGGTATACAGCACATACATTTACTTCCAGCCAGAAACCACAGAGTACCTGGACTCAAATATCTTTTCTTTGGGGGAGGAATGCAGAATGACTTCAATTCTAAACTCATCTGTTCATCATTTCTAATATTGTTTTGCCCAGCCAAATTCATCTTGTTCTAAGCCACGAGGAAACAGTCTAACAGCCACATTATGTTATTAAAGTTCAAAATAGCAGCAACTTTAGTACATATTGTGCATAATATTCAAGTCTATACCAAAATCTTCTGTATTTTGGAGTTCCCTTAGTCCCCACTGCAGGCAACTGGTTCTTGATGTCGTAGCAGCACCTGTACCTACACAATAGGTGGACTCAACCCACTATTACAGTATGCAAATATCTTGCAATATTAAGGCAGTCAAAAGCAATTTTGAATTATTTTCAGCTGTATGAGGAGTTTCTCTTGATAGCATCAAGAATTTCAAAAGAACATCTGCTCCACAAATGTGAAAACCTACAGAGAAAAATAGAAGCAGAAGTACTGTTTCAATCAAATTTGCAGAGCTGGTCATAAGCCAAGCATTTGCATAAGGTTTTCAGAGAATGTCAAACACTGAGACAGAAATATTAAGTTTTAGAAGTTTTAATAAAATTACATAGTTAATTGTTTTACAAGATCCTGGGTGACTTTTCAGAGTATGACCGAGCGCTGGCAGATGACTAACCACTGCAATAATGAAAACGAGAAGTGTTGTTACAATGCCTGTTGCTATATAACAACTATGGGGGATCAGTGAAATAATACCTACTCGTATATAAACAGTTGTGTGTGTTTATACCTCTTGGGGTAATTATAAAATTTTAGATTACTGAACTCTTCACATGTTGCTTGCCTTTGTTTTATCAAATCTGGCTAGTTATTCTAGCTCTGAACACCTATATGGGTTTACTGAAAAACCCCTTAAGCTACAACCTTAGTGAAACATATAGTATCAATAGCTCTTAAGATAATGTACCTCCAAACTAAGCATCTAAAAACCATTTTCATTTTTCATACTTAAAAAGACTATCAGTAAGCATCAATTACAGTTTGGAAGTAAATGTAACAAAAAACTTTTTTTTTTGTTTTCAAAGGTTTTTTTAAGACTCTTGGGGAGGTAGGAGCTAAAAAATGAAAAATAATCACAGTGATTGTAACAAGTCTTGGAGGCTTGAAGTCCTCAATCTTACTTTCAGAAGGAGCAAATAGAGGACTGCCACAGCAGTGACAGTCCTCATCCAAGCAAGAGGAAGTGCTCAAATCCAACAGCTATTTCAACAGATATTATCACTTATCTTTATATGCCTGCATCTGTCACCCAGAGTTACACCTGAAAAGCAGATGTTTACTTTGCAACTCATTCAAGAGTATTAAACTAACAAGAAAGCAAGTTACATCCACATCCTTGAACACCCATATCCTTCATTAATCCATTGAACATATGCTTTCAAGTTCCTCAAGCCAACCCAACATGCCCAAAGCCTTCACTAAAACCACCTTTAAAGACTCCCACCGCAATTTCGATTTAACAATAGCAAATAAGGCACACAGTGATCAAAGCAGTAAAAGGAGATAACTGCATTTTATGCTGTACCTTTGAAGGATACTTACAATCAGTTATTTTTAAAGCATGCTTAGTCTGAACTAATCTGATTTCTCCCACATTTACAAGGGAGATGCTGATATGAATAAGATAATCTCCTGTTACCACAAAATCCTAGAATGGTTAGGGTTAGAAAGGACTTTTAAACTCATCCAGTTCTAACCCCCCTGCCAAGGACCAAGGTACCTTCCACTAGACCAGACTGCTCAAAGACCTGTTCAGCCTGGCCTTGAACACTTTCAGTGGTGGGGCAGCCACAGCTTCTCTGGGCAACATGTGCCAGGGCCTCACCATCCTCACAGGGAAGTATTTCTTCCCAATATTCCATCTAACCCTGCCCTCTGGCAGTGGGAAGGCATTCCATCTGGTCCTGTCCTTCCAGTCCCTCTCCTGATCTCTTGGAGCCCCTTTAGGTCCCCCTGGAGCATTCTCTTCTCCAAGCTGATACCCTGGCTCTCCTAGGCTGTCTTCAGACCAAAGGAGCCCCAGCCCCTGGAGCATCTCCATGGCCTCCACTGGACTCACTCAACAGCTCCATGTCTTTCTGATGTTGAGGGCCCCTCACTCTCTCACTCTGACCTGTAACGATGATAACTTAACATTGGAGAGGGTACACAGTCCCTGGACCAAGACAGTCACTAGTACAGTTCAGAAACATTGATCTCTACATTAGAGCAAAACATCCTCACGTAGCTCTGGCTGATTCAGCTCTCACAAACTGCATCAAATTGAGACGTAAACTTTTTCTCACCACTGGTTCTTCCTGCCCCAAGAACAGCCTGTCTCCTTTCCTCTCCTCTCAGCCTGGAGAATTTTAATTCACTTCCATCTGAAAGGCAGGGGAAATTCATGCATGAAATCTACATATAGGAATGATTCAGAAGTGATCAGGGAAAGTATATTCTCATCTGATAACAGACCTTATTTCCTTTTACCTTCTTTGATTTTTCCTAGAATTGTATTATATTAAGCTGCTTCTTCCTCTCGCATTCACCAAAACACAAAGTCTGATCTTTATTCAAAGACAGCAGCAGACTCAATTCTAAAAGCACAGCAACTTGTACTATTCCGCCAAACATTTATTAACCAGTCTTCTTCTAATTTTTAAAACTGCAGAAATATTTAATACTGGATTTTGGTTTCACAGCAATAGTGTTTATTGGAGATAGACCTCAAGAAAATAAGGAAATAGGAGTATGTGTTTGAGTACATGTAGAGCACACTGTAGAACTAAACATTTAGATGAGCCAAAAAGCTGTGTTTCCTCAGTAACTCTCTCACTGATATTTATTAAACCCTTTTTGAATGTAAACACAACACCCCTTCAAAGAGGTCTCAAACATTAGCCTTCACGGTTTCAGTATGGTGTCCCAGTGAGGGGAGCCATTATCAAAGACAGGCTGGGAGAAATAGCCAATGGTGTAAGTAAAGTATTCCTGGAAAACTTAACAGTTACTGGACTTGTTACAAAAAGTAACATATATGGGCCCCCATGCCCACAAAGGTATGCCTCATATGCCACAACTGTTTCATAAAAGAACATTAAAAAGAGCAATTTAGAAGACAGAGTGGTTACTAGCCTCCAAAAAACATTCCCCCACTCCCAGTGAAGCACACAAATAACTAAACCCATGTTTACTGCAGTCTTGCTGCATTTATAGCATGATAAGATGAAACTATAGAGCACATAACCTTTACAGGTTCAAGTCAGAACTTCTTAAAAGGGCTCAGTATCACTAATTGATGTTTACTGGATTATAGGAAATGGGCACACTTATTTCCTATGACTTCATTCATCCTGAACTTTTGTATCAAAAAATCATTACAACAGGCGCAGAACAAAAGGTCAGATGTGCAAAAGTCAAAGGGAGAAAGATAAGTAACATTCTGTGCCTCTATCTTAAACTTGATATTTTCTGTGTGTGTTTAACTCCCCAAATGTAATTCTGCATACCTGAAGTTTGCCTTTTACCTATATGTCAACCTATGAATACCAGAAGGGCAATATTCTCAGGAAATACACAGGTATGTACAGAGAACTCTCCCACCTTCTCCTGGATGGAAATCAGAGAAAATATATGGTTAGGTTTATACTGCTGCACACTCCTCCTCCACTTATCCGTTACTTTCACATTTTAATAAATCTACTCCAAAACCAGGCAATTTTCCCACATGACATCAGTCCAGCTCTACCCTGTACCTTAGGATGTTGCAGGAAAGGAACCCACAGAATTATTTCAGTGGGCAAACAGTGAGCTCCATTAGATGTTGTAAACACAAAATCTTTCAGCTATTTACTCTTTCATGTTGTGCTGAGAAAGCCCTTGTTTTAAAATGGGTGAAACTGAGCTTCTGGCTGTTCATTCAACCAGGTTTGTGAACCCTGCTCTTCTAGGTAAAAAGGCTTTTGCTTCAAGACAGCTTTATTCAAAGAGTAAGTGATTCAGCCCATGACACCCAGCTTAAATAGAACAAGAATTTGGGGATTCTCTACTGCTTCCCAGGTATCTATTATGTTACTGTCAGTGAACAAAGGAGACTGACTTCTAAAAAAAGATTAGATTGTGAATCAAATTGGAAGCCCTCTCACTTGAGGAGTACAGAATGAACAGTTTATCCTGTGAAAGACTTGCTTCCTATCAGGGTAACACCAGCATTCAGTGAACTCCACTTGGCACTAGGACACACCAACATGGGAAATGGTCTCCCATATGATGGATGATATTTTAAACTTTAAAGCTGCAGTCAGAGACCATTAAACCAAGGACAGTAGAGCACTGGTCTTCCTGAAAACATCAACTTATACATGCTAAAGTGAAGCAGAGCTTGTTTTTTTTCTAATTACACAATATTAACTTCACAAATACCCACATGAATTACACACAAGGCCAGCAAAGAGAGATGCAATAACCCCTTCTATATTTCCAGTCTCTTGAAAAACAAAATACTTTAAAGCTCTGGATTTCCAAACCTTCTGGACTGACAAAAAAGTGAATGAGTACATACATATCAGACACTTTCATTCTATTTGTTGGAGAACAACTTGCTCTAAACTTCAATCACAGCGTATAAAAAAACTGAAATGCATTTATGGATGATAAAGTGGCTGACATACCAAAAGCTTTCAAAATAGGTTTTGTGCCTTGATGTGCCAAATCTTACGCACAGAGGTATGAGACAAATCCCGGCCCAAGGAGTACAAAACATACATATTAAACTACACAACAGGAGAACATAGAATGTGGGGGGAGAAGTGAAAATAATGGAAGCTCAGAAAAAAAAATCGAAACCCCACAAGTCACAACTTGTCACTTGCTTGCAAATAAAAGATAAGAAGAATTTTTATGCATTAAAGCAAGCAAAGTTTCAAGAAATTAGATGCATTTTACCATAATTTCTTTTACCCATTAGGAAATGGGCCACATGGCAGAAAGAGAGAAGGCTCTGAAGAAACAGGCTTACAAAGCAGGACTTGGAATTTCACAGATATGAACACTTTATATTTGAATGTCCAGCTTTGCCTCCAGTGCACACACCCTACTTGTTAAGAAAAACTATACACTGCAGCTTTTGCCTACACTGATACATTGTGCCAGGGCTTGGTAATAGACTTCTCACTTCCCTATCTCTTTCAATTTTATAACATAGAACTTATATACGCTACAAAGCAGCTGAAGCTGGCAGACAACATGAGTTTATGTCAGATTAACTATATCAGGAATCCATTTGCCTTTTGATTACTCAATTTTGGTTCTATTTTAAAAAAACATACTAATTTTTTAAGGAAACTTTGCAGTCTGAAGAGCTAATGCACAGATATGATGACAGCTACACAGTTCAAAAGCTATGTAACACATAGAATATGCCTGCAAAGCTGGTCCCCCAAAAATATTTTGGACTGACTCTAAGCACAGCTGGTGATGCCACCTCTCCTATTCATAGAAACCCAGAACAGTTTGGGTTAGAAAGGACTTCCATAAGCTCCTCCAGTTCTAAACCCCCTGCCAAGGGCCTAGTTACCTTCCACTAGACCAGACTGCTCTGAGACCTGTTCATCCTGGCCTTGAACACTTCCAGGGGTGAGGCAGCACCAGCTGCTCTGGGCAGCCTGGGCAAGGACCTCACCACCCTCTGAGGAAAGAATTCCTTCCCAATATCCAATCAAATATTTAATGTCCAGGGCAGAAGGCTTGGAATCACAGGGTTGTGCAGAGCCACAGTCTTATTCTGATTTACAGACACAAGTGAAGATTTTTTTTCCACCCTTTGGAGCTTCTCTTTGCCCTTCTCTGCCCCATAACCTCCGCTCTAAACGTGGCAAAAGTTTTACCACTCTTCCCCTTAAACATCTGTTCCTAACACTCGAGGACAAAAGACCTGAAATTCCTTCAAGTCAGGTTTGAGTCATGTGGCCTCCCA
>VZUA01010357.1:1318-13338 GCA_013401035.1 Horornis vulcanius | reverse complement strand
TGTAATTTTATTATGCTTTAGTATTTCTTTCATAATCTCCCTGATTTTACTAATGCACAATATTGCAAAAGCAGTATAAAACTAGTCAACAGACTTTAAATCATTTGTGTATCACTAAACCTCTTATGCTGATTAAAAGTGTTAAGGCTATTAGTATTTTTTATGTAACTGGGTCTAAATTTAGTTTCTGTTGCAGTCAAAAAACACTCTGATATTGCAAACCACGATCCTAATCTGCTTCCTTTTGGATAGATGGTAACAGTTTTTCAGCACAGCTTTTGTGTTTCTGTGTACTAATGACTTGAATAGTTAACACTGTGTTTATTGTAGAAATTCAGTGTGACTTTTCATTTTCTGATTTCTTTTCCAGGAGTGCGAAAATACTACTGTTGTTGTGTGGAATATGATTTTATTTACTTCTGGGCATTGGTGTTTTTTGTTTGTTTTTTTTGGTTTTTTTTTAAATTCTTGAATTTTAAAAAAGTGATTTGAGTAACCCAGTACGTTACTGCTCCATTGGTTGGAAGGACAGGACTTAGTTAAAAAGTGAATATTTTTTCTTACGTAAAATTCTTCTGGTTCTGAAATGGAGAGGCAAAAAGAAAAATAAATGTTGAACTGCAAATTGGATAGCATGTATGTAGTCCATATCTTCCAAGCTGAATAGCTGTAAAATGCCTGCATGACAGTCTCATCCTATAAAACTTCTCCTAATGTCCATTCTGTGTAGTCTGGTCTAACTGTTTGAATAACCTAATTATTAATGAAAAAGTAACAAAGTCGTGCCACCACGTATTACTGATATTATTTCCTGCAATATTGTGCACTGTCTTTGCCAGTTACAATGTGTGGTCTTAATTTCACAAATACATGAGTTTTATGTCATGGCCTACGACTTGATGCAAAAAGTTGGCTTTAAAAAAACCAAGAAGACTACTGATGTGGAGGTATTAGAATATTCAATGAAGGAAATCATAGCTCTGTGTTTAAGAAGCCCATTGGAAAGACTGAACATTTTTAACATTTGAGTAGCAGCCTTGCTGCTATTTATGTATAAAAATGAGTGTCTTTAAGCTCATGTATGGAAATGGGTAATTTACATTATTTTTTTTAAACACAGAATTGAAGGTTGTATTTCTAATGTGTGTGTGCATGATCTCAAAACCAGCTAGAGACTGCATGGTGTGAGCAGTACATACAAGTCAATAGTTACATTCCTAAGAGTACAGCACTTGAGTGCTTCTGGTAATTTTACTCCTCCTATTGGCAGGACTGTTCCGGTGATTGTTTTCTAAGAAACAAATAGCTTCCAAATTACACAGTTATTTTTTGATGTGTGGATGGAATTTTCCTTTGCTTGTCAGAACATAGGCTCTAACAATGCTGAAGTGGTTCTAAAGTGACTTATCTAGTCAGGGGGCAAGATCTTTTCTTTGAAGTTAAGCATTTCTTCGAGCCTGGGAAAGGATTTCTGGCTTGGTATTCTTGGTTTGGAAATACAGTATGGATGGAGTGAAGAAAGAGCTATAGGCAATGTGGAAGGAAGGAAAAATAACCAAAACTGTGATGACTTTTCTAGGGAGATGGTATTCTGCTTTTGCTTGAGGGAGTTATAGATGTCTTGTCAATTATTCCCCATAGAATTAAGCATGAGTTTTAGCTTTGGAAAGTTTTAGTGGCTAGTTTTTCAGCTTCTGCAAACCTGTCAAGCCAGAAGAAGATAATGGTGTATGTTTTTTTCCAGGATGAGATTAGGTTAGGAGTATGAATGGCATCATAAAGAATTAAATTCATTGATCACACAGCAGAGTCTGCAGGTCTAGGTTTGATGGTTGCAAGTTGCTTATGAGGTGTTCTATGCTGGGTGATTTATTTGATTCATACTTCAGGTTATGACTAAGGGCAGGGTTAGGGCTACCAGGTTACAAATGAAATTTTTGTGCAGTCTCATGGGGAGAGAAGTAAAAATGAAGTTTAGATGACAGAGATGCAGAAAAGCACTAAAGGCAAATCATGTCTATTCTTGGAAACTTCGACCTTATCAACTGATACTGGGTTGACACTGACAAGAAGTTACAAGACTCTTTATTTCTTGTCTATTCATGAAGTTTTAATAAATGCAGTGCTCAACTGTCACTGGTCAAAGTGTTGGTTTGTATGGTTTTAAATACACAGCTTTGTGTAACTTGTTGGACTGACAGATATTTACTTCTGCCTTTTCTTTCATTATATTGATTATACCATTCTGCCACTTAATTATTCATTAGATAGTTCAATCATATGCAATGTATGAAATCCAGAACTAGAGGGAATTTCTATAGTTGAGCTGCTCAATACTGAAAAATCTTCCTTGTGTTAAATGATTTTTCATTATGATGTTGCCTTTTTTTTAATTCCATATCTTTCTGAAATAGTGTTTAAAACAGTGTTAATTTCCTAAGCATATACTTCTGTGAGCCTTGGTTTCTGATTGCAAGTGCTCTGCCACATCATCGGTGTATTGTGGCTCTAGATACAGGGAAGATGCAGGGAAATCTGAATAGGGTGTTATACTTTGAAAGTCTGTTGCCTACTGATGTACCTACAAGTGTAAAATCTCTCCTAGCAGTGCCACACTGCTTATTGCACAGAACTTTGTCTTCTTTTGCATTACTGATGAGAACTGCTGAAATATAGCATTATTTACATTGTTTTGGAAATTGTCAAGTCAACTGCTTTGTTTTAACTCCAAGGTTTTGGGTTTTTTGTGGATTGTCTTGTCAATCTGTAGCCCTGTGGTTGGTAAGTAGCTTGTGTCACTATGCAAGCAACTGAAATTTAGTAGCAAGGCACCTCTAATATCTAGTCTGATTGGGCATCTATCTGATTCAATGGTTTGCTTTAGGGAAGACATGGGGGACAGATAGAAGTGTTGAAGACAGACAGATTCCTACTTGGTTGTCTAATTACATTCCTGTGGAAAATACTTAAGAATTACTTTCTAGATCATTAGCTCTAGCCTATTTGTGATGTAGGTTTTTAATACTCTGCTTTAGCATAACTACCTTCTCTGGGCTTTTTTCTTTCGGAAGGATAGAAGTGTTCTACTCTATGATCTGTTATGGTGTGTGGATAGAAGAGCACTTACTCTTTTAGTAACACCAGGTATATCTGTAGGTGAGTAGAAGCCTAGTGCTCCCTTGCTGCCTATGGAAGATGGAAGAACATGAGAACATGAGAAGCTGAGATCTTCTCTTGCTATCATCTGGTTTTCTGCACCGTGTCTCCAGGGCTCTCTGTGCATTGCTTCCCATTAGGAGTCTCTGTTTATCTATGGATACAGTAGGTGAATGGTTGTGTGTTTATCTATGGATACAGCAGGTGAATGGTTGTCTCAAAAGCCTTTTTCTTTTTTTTTCTTTTTTTTTTTTTTTTTTTTTAAGATTAGGGGGCTAAGCTCAAGAGAAGAGTACAGTAAAGCAACATCCTTCAATTTCTTACTCCAGTTTACAGTTTCATACATTCTAGCTCTTTCAGACACCTCGTTGATTCACTTGCAACACTGAGCATCTCCGCTTTTTGGGTTTTTTTTCTGTGAACTTTTAGTTAACTCAATGCTTTGTTGTTTCTGCTTTTCTAGTCTTTTCAGCCTGTGCCAGTGGCAGTTCTGAAATCAAGCCAAAATTAGGATGTAGAGTCTCAGTAGCTCAGAAAGCTTGGGGGTTATCTTATCACACTTGTGGGGTATTGACTATTCATAGAGAGAGCAGTTGCTGCTCTTTGGGGATGCATGGATGCCTGTATGAGACAAGGCTGTCCTTGGTTTGAATGCTTCAGTCAATAAATGGGATATTAGAAATAATAGAAGTTATAGAATAGAATAGAAATTGTCTACCCCTGCATTGCTGCTTGTTCTTTAACTTTACTGTCTGAATAAACATCTCAATAATACAGTCACAAAATGTGTGGAAGTTACAAAGACTGTCAGTCACTGAAGCATGAAGTTTTTTCCTTGATTCTATTCTTTTGGGAATAAAAAACGTCTAATTTTCCATGACTTTTAGTGAAATTTGATGGGCAGAACTGTCTTTTCAGAATGTCGCATTCCTGAGGATAATAATGTTGTCTTGAATGGTAAAATATGAGGGAGGTTGTAGATATTTTTGAGTACTTTTCATCATATCCAGAAGCTGTAGAAATAACTAATTTCAGAATTCTCTTGGCTAGTAACTACTACCAACATCATTAAAAGATGAACACGTTGCAGTTCAGAGATGAAATGTTCTCCTGCAATGGTCAGATGGAACTAAACAAAGAACTTCCGTGCAAACACTTTCTCTGTGCCTGTCATGTCTTTGAAAAGAATTCCCAATATAAATGCAACTGCAAGCCATTTTGATGGTTGAAAAACCAAACCAAAAAAGAAGAAAAGGCAGAGTTTGTGATACGAGTTGGCCAGAAATCAGAACCAGAGTGGCTGATATTAGTGAAGTCCAATCCTTTGTCCTACAAACCCAACTCATGTGTCCAGCCTGTGTGTTTGTGTGATGTCTTGCCTGCCACATTCACCTGCCCAGGTCCAGGTTCTGTGCTCTAGGAAGAACATGCAGCACCATCAAGATCCGAAATCTGCATTTGTGGCTGCAGGGCACTTGTGTCTCAGGGTAGTCTGCGGCTGGAGCTTTGAAGGCCAAAGGCCATTGATGATGCAGTTCACTGTGGACATTAAGGAAGTTTCTTTGGAAAAGCAGCATGTTTGTGTGTCTCCAAATAAAGTCTCTTTTCAGGAAAGTACCTTTTTAGAGCCAAGGAAAATTTTCCTTCTGAAATGGCATTGTGTTTGAAACTGCATTCTGTGTCTGAACATAGTCATCCATTATAACCTTGAAGTCATTTAAAAAGTCTCACTTCTAAGATGCCACTTAAAAGGATAATTGATTTTTTCCTTTTTATGTCCCCTTGGTACAGTTATTTGAAACCTCCTGCAGAAAATGTTAATTTGTTTTCAGTATGTATGTTTTTAAAAGGCAAGTTCCTTAGCAAGGTATGTAAGCCTTTGAAACAAAAGCTACTATAAAAAGAAATCGGAATGAAACAAGTTGCATAGCAATAGCAGCCCAGTGTTGATACATATGCTACAACAAATAGAAATCTGCAGGGGGAAAAATACCCCAAATCTAGAACAGATAAACAAATCCAAAGTAAATCTTGAGAGGATTTTCCACAATTTCATGTCAAAGACTGCTGAAGTATTAGTGCTGTTCTACTTTAATATTATTTCAATATTTTGACTTATCTAGTCCTGTAAGAGCAAGGGTAGACTGATTGCTTTTTTNTTTTTTTTTTTTTTTTTTTTCCCCTAACAGTTTGTCTCTTAACACTTTTAAGCTGTGTGATGCAGAGCAGCTTGGCGCTGCACAGCCGTGTGTGGTTGTGGCAGTGGGGCTGCGGGCTGCCCTGCCTGCCCCGTGGCCATGCCTGCCCCATGGTGCTGCCCACCAGAACGGGCAGCCCATGGCGTGGGCAGCCCATGGCCATCAGCACTGATACCTTTGAGCAGGAACAGCAGCTGTGAGGGGCCAGAGGCACCACGCTCTGAGGGTGGCTGCTCTTGGAAGGTGACCCACACCAAGGAGGGATCCTTTGAGGGATGGCGTCTTTGGGAGCCTCACACCAGGGTGAGGACCCATCTAGGTGGGCACCCTGAGCTGGAAACAAAGACATGCAGTGGCACTGGAAAAACAGTAAGAAGGGAAGAGCAGCAGGTGGGACTGTTACCGTGCAACCCCAGCCACCTGCCTCTCCTGTCCCTCAGCAGGACAGTGGGATGGGCTGACTGTAACTGCTCTGTGACCCATGAGAAGTGGAGATTAGGAAGGAGGAGGAGAGCTGTTTGTGGAGGTATTTATGCTTTCCCACCCACCCCCCAGCACTCAGATGAGCAATCAGAAGTTGGTGTTAACTGGCAATAAATTACAGTAGGAAAAAAATACCCAAGTTCCCAGGGTGTTCTGCCTGTGAGAGGCCTGTGACTGCCCACCCTGAGTGTCCCTTTGGGCACACTGATCCAGTGAGTGGATCCAGGCTGTGTGAATATCCAATGGTGACAGACACTAGTGCTTGATTAGCGATGTTACAGACTTCATGAGACATCCCATTTGCCATGATGGCCTTCGAAAGGGTTTTGCCAGTGTATGATTTTTCACCAGATAAGTAAATTACATGGAAGGTGGAATTTCTTGGAACCAATGTGCTGTTGGGTTAGTCGTGTTGCCTGCAATATGGTTAGGCAGGCATGAGCCAGCTAACGTCAAAGCAGCAGATAAACTTGTCATTTAGGAACAGGCACTAATGAAGTGTGAGCTGCAACCATATGTGGAACAAACATCTTTATGGTGTCAGTCGTGACTTTCTTGTTGCTCTTGTTGAGCTGAGCACTGTTAGGCAGTGTCTGCTCTGGAGGAGGCACATGGGGAGGGCCTGGCTGCATAAGCTGTTACAACAGAGCACTGGAAGTTGGGGGTTAGTGCTGAAGTTTTGGGCAACATGGGATTTCTGCTAGCATTTCAAGAGGAAGGTCTTTTTTTTGTTTCACCTGGTACTTACAGCCTCACAAATAAGGTCATCTTAATGAAATGCAGAGACTTGGGTTTCTGCATCCCTAAATTTTTATTACAGTGTGCCTTAACTGACTATTTAGAGTTGTACTGCCTACCATGTTGTTAAATTTTGCAATACATTTATCTACAATCACTTGTATCTTTCACAATACTGACGTTTCTCTTTGGTATTGTTGTATCCTTTGCAGCTGTGCCACTTTTAAATGTGTTGGACAAGGGCCTAATAGTTTCCTGAGGTGGTGGATGACGGAATGTGTAGGTTAATGTGGGTTAGTAGGTATTAATCTGGCTGCTGGAAAGCCAGAGCCTGCCCCAGGGACATTGCAAGGCGCTGGTTCTGACGTGTCCCCAGAAGAGAATTTCTTCTTTACCTTTTCTCAGATCAGAGCAGTCTCATCAGTTTTATCTGCTTGTTGAAGAAAGGGAAGATTCCCACCTGGTGAGGGAAAGAAAAGGGGGCAAAACTCACTGTAAGCCTATTGGCTTCTGCCTATGTCAGCATCTTGGCTAGGGGGGATGGAGCCAGCCTTTGTGGGCAAGGTAGTACAGAAATTTAGATTGTGTGATATGGTCACAAGCTGATTGTTTTGGAGCTGTGTTCTTAGGCTTAAGGTACTGTAAGTCTAGCAGAGTGTTGCTTATTAGTTGTGAACTACATGCTCTGATGAATTGCTTCATGAGAAACTGCAAGTTAATTTTCTCTTGCTGCAGGTGATGTTATAAACTAGCCAGCCTGGGAGGCTGGATCCTCTGGCCAAATATTTACCTAGCTTTTTGGATGCATTTTTCCAGCATCTGCTGGGATTTATGTTCTGTATTAAAATCCTGACTTGAGTACCAGGTAACTACTTTTAAAACTCCTTGGCTGCAGTCATAAAGGTAAAACCTAGTGGTGGTCCACATTCTGTGAATACTAAAGTGGTCAACTCTCACCTCTCAGTCACTGAGTGTGTCCCAACATGATGTTAAAGCTGAGTATGGTCAAGGTCTTAGTGAATGTCAGCCCCAATGTAAGCAACCTGGACAGGGACTGCAGGTGTGTGTGGGTTAGTGATAGAATAAATGGGTTGTATTGGCAGAGAGGGCCTGCTTGCTGCTGCGTTTTATGTCAGAATGAAGCACATGTCAAATGGTTTAATTTAGCTCTCACGGTCTGGAGATGTGTGTTTTTATCTTGGGATATAATCTTTTTCAAATTCTTAGGCCTTGGGTTCATGACAGCATAAAGGTGGCTTTGAGTGCCAGATGGGCCAAGAAACATACCTTGAACTGAGGAAAGAACAGCGTTTACTCTTTGGTAGGTTTTATCTACTTTGGTTTATTTTCGTTTTGTTAAATGTACACAGACATGCTGGCAGCTCCAGAGTTCCCTTTAGAATATATACTAAATTCATTTGGATAAAAATGGGAGGAAATAAGAGTTAGTAGTAGATTTGCATGTGCACTTTACTTCTTTGACTGACTTTCACTTAAATAAAACATAAATAAGAAATGCTGTTATACAAGATACGATTTTTAGGTACTCTTTTGATCTTTCCAGGATGTCAGGAGTTCAGGAATCTTCTGACCTACACCATTCTTATATTCACCTGAGCTTGACTCAAGTGGTAAGTGAGGTAGAGGCACTCAGGCATTAGTGATATGGGCTTATGAAAAAACTGGAAACTGAGCCTTTTCTCCAATAAATGGTTGTGTTAGGACTCACATGGTAGTAATGGCATCACTCCAGTTATGTGTTGATGTGTGGTATGTGAACCTTTTTTTCAGATGATTCTGAGTTTTCTCCTCAAGTGTAGGAGGTACTTGCAGAGAGCAAAAGTCAGCTGGCCAGACTTTTCTCAGCTTGGCAAGCAGAAGCTTTAGAAATAGGATGGTGATTAAGGGGCATTGATGTCAGCATTTCCTCAGTTGCAAGCAAACACTTGTCCTTTCACCCCTAAGGGGATAAGGGGAATTGGTAAGGAAAAAGAAATCATGAAAAATTGAAAAACAAGGCCACATGGTGTGCAGGGAGTGGACTTAATTGGTTGCACTGGGAAATCATCAAGAAACGTCCCTTCTTTTGATTTGACTCACTACAGACTGTCTTTCTCAAGTTGTCACTTGCTGTGTTTGTGGTAGATTAAATGGCATCTGTTTCATGTTGCTGTAGAAGTATGTCTGAACATAGGAAGTAAAGGTTTTGGTTGATCACATTCTTTTCTTAGTAAAAGTCTCCAGGGGATCATCTAATAAAGACTGGAAAGTACTACTATTAGAAATAAATGCAGAGCCCTTGAAATCAAATAAAGCTCACATGTAATTATAAAACCCACACGGAGATGGAAAACCAAAGCCAATTAGTAAATTGTATCATTTGCCTCTCTGGGATTTTTGCTTACCATTTCCACTTTTTATTAATACCAACGATGACTGTAGATTTGATTTTCAGTAATGCTTTACTATTTTGCCTTGAGGAATAAGACGCTGGATGTCTCCATGTGCCTTTTGCAGAAACACAAGTTTTACAAATCCTGGTGTAGGTTGACCCAGCAGCTAAGCACTGACATGCTTTTTCACACCTCCTGCAGTGGGGTGGGGGACATAGGAAGAATAAAAGCAAGAAAACGCTTGGGTCAAGGTAAAGACAGTTCAAAAGTGAAGGAAGGAGGATAGAGGGAAAGTGCTGCTCTCGCCATCTTTCATGATCAGACCGATGTCCAGCCAGACTCTGAGCAATGGCTGTGCTGTTCCATCCCCTACCCCAAGATTTTTATCTCTGAGCATGAAGATGCACAGTATGGAATATCCCTTTGGCCGTTTGTGTGAGCTGTCCCACCTCTGTTCCCTCCCAAATCCTTGCCCACCCCCTGAGTGACAAACAAGAAAGCTTTGATGTTGTGCAAGCGCTGTTCAGTGGTAGCCAAGACCACTGGGGTGTTAAGTAACACTGTTCTAGTCACCAGCTCAGAGCACAGCAGGCATGGTCCCCTGTGAAGAAAGTGAACTCCATTTCAGCCAGAGGCTGTATGCCACTTTTGGGTACAGCCTTTCAAAATGAAGAAGTCCTTTCTTAGTGAGATGAATGAGGTGCTGCAGGTCTGATGACTGATGAGGATATTTCTGGCTATCTGAAGCAAGGTAAAATAAGGACAAGTCTGGAAATGTGTGAAGTACGAAAATAAGAATCAAAGTTATGTAAACCTTTACCTAAACTTAGGCTAAAAGTTTCACTGATTTTTTTTTTTGTCTCCCTCTAATGCTTAACAATTTTGTGGAAATATCTTACGAATGGGCTTTAGTCAAGTATCATGACAATTAATAGACCTGATACATTTCCAAGAATAAACTCTGAAGAGCTATCAAATGAGCACTGAAAAGAGGGAAGAACTCTTTCTCTATTTCTTAAAAATTAGAATTGAGTGGGAGAAAAAAGGAGAAAAGGAGGTGAGAGAGAAGGAAAAAACAACTTTCTGATTAAATCTTATTTAACTTTCTGAAAGCATGACAAAATATCTAATCAAATACCAGAACAGAAAATCAGATTGACTTAGGGATCTAATATGAATTTTCATCCAAAGGTGGCACTAGCCTTTTGCTATTGGAGTTTTTGTTGTGAGCTGGGAAATGCAGATACCAAGAAGCCCTCAACTAATCCAACGCTTACCATTAATCCCAAACAAACCATCATTAGTATCTAGATTTATCCTGCTTAGTCCTTGCTGGATAGTGAATTATGTAACCTTTGTTTTATTAACATTTAATGGAAGCTTATTCTCAGGTAGGTTACCTCTGGAATAAAAGGAAGGCAAAAAAATGTAAATTTTCTGCTTTCTGTTATCTGTGTTTTGTTTGAGGGATTTTTAAGGATTTCTTTAAGAAGTGAGGGGTTACTTCATGATAGTTCCATAAATAAACTTGAAACTCACTGAGTAAATTGCTTGGCAATAAAACAGCTGTTAGAAAAATTACATTGCCCTTTTCTACTTAACTAGCAGATAACATAATTTAGAAGAGGACTACAAAAATTAATCTTTTCGGTATGAAAGAATTTGATGTGATGTTCAGGTGCAAAAATAGATAGTTTAAAGCCTTTTCAACAAATGCCTGTTTTTGTGTCCCCATACATTGTTGCAGTCTAGGTTTAGTAGATGTGGTATGAATAAGATGACAGAATATCCACAGTCACCAAGCTCATAATGCTCAAGATCTTGGCCTACTTAGGGGGAGGAGTTGGTGCTGGAGTTGTAAACAAAAGTCACTAGGTGATCACTGTAGGGAGGGGGAAGCATTTTGAGGTTAAAATATATGAAGGTATTCAGTGCCATAGGATGTTAGGATGTTTACATGCCTCATGAAGCAGTATTGCAGTGGCTGGTAAGCAAGTAATTTTGGAGCAGTTATCAGAGTTGCATCAAACTAAATGCTGATATAAAAGGAGAGAAAAGTTTTGTAATTCATGATGTAAATGTGTATGCTGAGCAGCGGACCTGCAGCATATACTCCATGATTTGAGCACGTCTAATATGTGATGAGAGAATATGTTTAATTCTATTTACCAGATGTTTGCTTTCAATTTCTCTCTCATTTTTCCCAAATGATAATGGTTCATTATCAAATTGTCAACATTTTCTCAGTATTGATAAGACTCCAGAGATGGGAGACATCCCAGCAGTCAGCTGGAAGCATTCATTATTCAGCTGAAGCATTATTTCATGCCCAGTCTGAGATAGAGGCAGTAATAGAGGCCCTACTATGGCAAGTGTTGGTACTGTGCTGCCACCAAAACCGTAGGCTGGACAGTCCCAACTTGATGTGAAACCTGAGGAAGCTCACTGAAGATCTCAAGTGCATTTTCAGCTGAGACTTTGTGTCCTTCTGAGCTTACACAGCAGTTCAGCTCCTGCAGAAGGCTGAAGATTTTAACTGTTGGAACAGACTCCAGAAGATGTTTTGCTGTGCATGTGAGGTGTTGCATCAAAGTTGTGCCTGCACTTGATTGCCACATCTGAGGTCATCACTTGACACACTTTGATAATGATTAAATGCCTTTCCAGAAGTGAGAGACTAATCAAAAGGAAATTTATTTTATAAAGCTCTTCTTGGGAAGAGTTCTATTTGGCTTTTTTTGTTTGTTTGTTTTTTGATGGTGTGTGTTTGCAGTTTTTTTTGGTTGTTGGTGGGTTTTTTTTAAATAAACCTAGTTGTTCCACTCACATTGTAAATAGATGACGTCTTTACTGTTGATGAAAGAGCACTACAACTGTAGATAATCATTCCTAGTATTGAGTGAAATTTACAGCTTCTGTCTTCTAGGAACACTTACACTGAGAATAGTATAAAATTAGAGGAACTTCCATGTAATTTTGAAGGCAATGTTTGGTGCAAAATAAGTAAAAATGTTCTGAGGACTATGTTTGCAACTACCTTTTTGTTTTACTT
>VZUA01010321.1:2019-14209 GCA_013401035.1 Horornis vulcanius | reverse complement strand
GCAAAAAGCTGTGCTACACAGCCTCAGTCACTTTTTCCAGCTTTTGACACATCCTGTTTAAAGGACAATATAACTGCAACATGGAAAAAGGGATAAAGAATTTCACATTGTTTGGCAGCAATCACAAAAGGGAGAAGGAAGACACAGCCTCCCCAAGAAAGCAGTTTTTCCCCAAAAGTAATCCACACATTCAGACAATGTTAGGACAGAAACACTTTCAACCACCACCCCTTCCACAGGACATCCTGGTCACTGAATCAGTTACACTAATCAGCCAGATACCTGATAGTAGAAAGTACAACACTGACAGGTGCTCCATGATCCTACTGCAGAGTCACTGAAGCATCTGGCATATTTCTATCTTCTACAGAACAAAGTTACAAAGCCTTGCATCTTTGTCATCATATGCAAAGGGACTTTTTTAGAAAGGAGTGACTTCTCCTATATCTTCCTTTTGGAACTTGCTGTTTATCTTGGGATAAGATGAGGACATCAACAGCATTCTGTATGAAGATTAAACTGCAGTTTGAGTGTATGCCTGTCCTGTAACATCAAAAGAAACTGTAGTGTTATTTTCCTCTCCGTCTTTGCCATCTGGGAACATCATGCCATAAACCAGCATATGTTTTCAGTAACAGAGCAGAACACAACATAACTTATAGTGTAGAGAACATCAGAGTGGTGCCTTTGAGATTCAGAGGCATAAAGAATAAGCTGTCTGTTAAGACTGATACCTACACAACTGCACCGATATCTGTGGCACAGCTGTAAGTAACAGCAAATGAAACAAAAATATCCCTGAAATATGCAGAAAAGCATCAGCCAAGAAAAAGCCTCTAGCACAATGAAAGGAAATGACACTGACAAAAGAAAGCAAAAAATCGGCCAAGTCAGTATTTAGCAGCCATTGTCAGCTTGAGCAGAGCTGAAGTCTGTAAAGCCTACAACCAGACCTCGGCTCTCACATGGTACCAACTGTGCTGATACGGAAGACTGTAATCCACTAAAGTGATAAAGAGATACCCAAGTACTTTTGAAATCAGTGTCAGCCATGAAGAGGAATGAATTTCTGATCAATCCTGGCAACCCATACAGACTTCAATAACCACTTATCTCTAAAGTTATTAATAGAAGAATATGAAAATAGCTAGCACATGTGATAAGGCAGCCCATATACCTGCTGAGTCAGGTGTGGCACAGGGCAGTTAGCTTGGAGCGCTGCCAGAAAGCGTGTGCCAATCTTCCCGTTTTGTCCGATCCACACAGCAAACAGTTGCTACACACACTTTCTGTTCTTCAGCTCCACCTGCACCCACTGTCATTGAAGCTTCAATCCTTAGGGTGAGCATGGCAGTTAAAGCCATGCAAAGCAGGCCAATGTATGCCTAATTCAACATCATGCATAGACGCATCCAGGAAAGAAGGATGACAGAATTTGTTCAAGTCCTAAGTTACACCTCACAATTTCGAGGTATTTTCAGGATGAAACTCCATTAGTTTGCTCCTAAAGCTTGAAGGGACTAAGCATAGAGTTGAAGAGCACTGGTCAACTGAATTTCAACCAAATGACTCCAAACAGCAAGAAAGTGCAGAAGTAGAATGAAGTGGGAAAAGCAGTAAGCTTACAAGAGAGCAAGGTGAGCAAAAAGAAATTTTATGGATATAGGATCCAAACAACACATTTCTACATTAAGTTTGGAATATCCTTAATGGTGTTGAGAAAGTTCCACTGGAGCCAAAGCACACCACGACAGACAACATCATACTGCAATTATATCTGTTTTTATACATGAACATAATTGGGAAAATAGATGTAAAGATGTGAATATTAAGGGTATGTCACAAGAACAGGGAATGCAGCTCTGGGAGACACGGCTGGAAGTCAGGAGAAGAAAAAAATTATCTGGGAAAAATAAAATCTGTAGAAATACGAAAACTGATGGTGTACAGGTAATTGCATTAGTTTGCTAAAAGAAAGAAGCGAGTCCAGATCTCTCCAAACACAGTAGAAAAACTTTTATTCCTTACTTTAGCATGAGTATTTAAATATAGGTTTGAGAGAGACGGAAAACAAACAGTAAGAACTGTTACTCTGATTTAATAGGGTAAAGAATAATTAAAATATCTAAAATACCTTAAAACAAACAAATTAAGTAAAAAGCACTTTTTCCCATTGGCGGAATAAAAATACAAATGCAGGATCCATTCATTCAGTTTATTAAACAAGAACATTGCCTTCAGAGGAAGAGTAGATTTTGAACTTCGGCACCTGTACTAGTACCACAAAGAAATACCCATGGATCTGCATCCAGAAAGGTTCCATGCAGTTTTAGTGTTTGGACAAGTATTCTGGGGTTTTTTAAACCATTCAAGTTGGTCTTAACTGTTTTTATTGGCAATCATAGCCAAACTCTTGTCACAGGAACATAATTAATATAACAGGAAGAGAAAAAAGCCACCGATAGATGCCCAAAATATCAATATATTCCTTATGAATACAGCTCTCAAAGATCATTTATGATAACTTGCTTGTTTCTTTTTAGGGCACAAAAACTCAACCATAAAAACAGGTTTATGTCTAAAAACACTGGATTTAAACGCAGGTTGCTGGCACTTGCAACACAGCCCTGAAGTCTTAAAAAAAATGTGTTACCTGCTGAATGTGAGAAAAAACAACTTTGACTTCTACCATAAAGAGTATAAACTTTGGTCATGACATTGCTAGAACAATGGTGAAAGCAGGTAAGAGGCAACAGCCAAGTCATCACAAGAAGGGCAGAGATGCTGGGATCCAAGTTTCCCGGTCCCTAATCTTGCTCTTGTCACCTACATAATCAAAACTAATGCTCACAGACCTCCCACATGGTTTAATTTTGACCTTTATTAACCTATCAAGTACTGTGCTAACAAATACTAGCTGCATATCTTGCCCCCTTGCTCCCAGGAACAACCACTCACTTGCCAACAGGCTAGTTGTTTCAGAGAGTCAGGCAAGTATAGTGCTAACAGGTTTTGGCCACCTCTGTCTTCCACCCAACCCTGCCTTCTATTTGGTAAAAAGGAAATCAGATCCCCCGAATGATCTCTGAACTGTGTGGTAAAAGGCTCCGACTTTGTTCTTTCACAGAGAACAACCCTGCTATCTATATCAAGCCAGAACAGTCTCAGAAAGGCTCTCTGCTCTCCTTTTTCTGTCCAGTTCCAATTGTTCTCTAACAAAGTCAGCATAACGCAAACCAATCTCATTTCATTAGACAGAGCTCTGCTAAGCAACACTCCTTCAGAAAAATAACAGAAGATGAAAAAGGTCAGCTTGCATGTGGATACTTATGGCATTCAAACTGACACGCATTTTTACCACCTATGATCAACCTTTTTTGCTAATAATCCACAAATAAAGACCTGAATGTGCCCATTTTTTCTAGAGTGTTAGCCTACTGTGTCAGGAAAGCTGCATCAACAGTTTTCCATCCTACTCTGTCCCTTGGTCCTTGAAGCAAGCAAAACCACTTTTTCTCCCCATCAAAAATGCTAAAACAGACAGGACTAGCTTTACTACCATGTATTTTAAAGAAAGACAACAGGAAACTTCAGGTACTCCATTCAGTAGTTTAATCAAAGAATTTCTTCTGAGTTATCTGTATTACTTTTGTGCAATCAACACAATCAAGACATGCAGCTACAGAATGAGACATTTTAACTTTTAGGTTTTTCTGCAGTGATCATCTCTTAAACACTAGAAGCAGAGCCTTACTATGGTATTTTTTATCTATACTCTTAGTATCAGTAACTGCAGATGTGCATGCTCATCAACTACATAAAAAAGTTTCAAGCATTCAGAATTCAAACCCTTACCTGGCATAGACATGAAATAATCTTAGAGAGAGTGAAATTCTGCCATGCCAAACCCGAAGAAAGTGGGCAGAGTCCCTAGCAGCCTCAGATAATCAAGGGAAGATATACATATGTGTTTTACTAAAGATAGTAAGCCCTGTCTCTAGCTCCTCTCACAGGAGTCATCAAGAATAACTAGCAAAAGAGAAACATGATGATGTTTGGTCAGCCATGGCCTCTGGACTTATTTCAGGATTTGGTGTGTTGCCCAGCATGGAAGACCTACATAAACACTGAGGGTGCCTGCTTCAAGGTTACTCAAACAAAGCGGTAGTTTGGGTCCCTCTCTCCTCCCTTTTGTCACCATCTTTGTGCTGGCACCAGTGCTCACGAAGCCATGAAAAGACTCTGAATACAGGAAGCTGTGCTGGAAAAAAAAAAAACCAAAACAACAAACCAAAAAAAACCCCCACCAAGCAAAGAGAAGAGAGTTAGTTTTCAATTACCCTGGGTAGGTGAGGTCCAGTGCCTGCACAAAGGATGAAACAGAAGGGGAGAGAAAAGAATAGGCAAACCAGGGGAAATGAAGCAGGTCCATTACTAGTTCACTAGCAACCTTCAATTACTCTGGATTAAAGTTCTGCAGAAACCACACCCTAAGAAATACTGTGTCTGCATGGTGCAATGCATAAACACTAGCAGAGCTGATCGCATTTTGCCACAGACAGATGCGTTCAGTACCAGTCCTCCTTCTGCTCAGTCTCTGTCAGTTCAACTCTGGCGGGAGAACAGCCTTACCTAGATGTAGGCAAGGGAGGACAACCTTTCTGAAATATGCGTATGACACTTGATTAACAGGTGAGAATGCTTCAACCCAGAATCCACACAGAAGATCTCCGGTCCCTTTGTTTAAGTCACTAAGGCTTATTCCTGAATCACAGAAGACTAATTTACACTCATATAAAGAGGGAGAAGTACAGTCTAAGGAATGCTAGAGAAGAGGCTGCTCCTTTTCTCTAAGGAACAAAGGCCAAAGTAAGTGCGGCCTTTCTTTAAGCTAATGGCGTTTCATCTTCAGTAGTTCAGCACTTGACCAGGAGCTACTCTTTATATACACAATGATGATATATACCAAATGTGGTGAGAGATCAAGTCTCTGATCACACCAATACAGCACTGAGCGACATTTGGGTTTGAAAAAAATTTAGCATTACAAAAAAGGTCTGCCAGCAGCTGCCTATGGCACACTGATTTATAAATGTGCCTCAGCCTCAGTGCTTGAAGAGACCATTAAGAAACTTTCAACATACCTGCCTGCACTGTTATGCAGCTCTATTCAGAGGAAATTTGCAACTAATATCCAAAAGATTACCATGACTGCCGGAAACACTATAGGCTTACATACAGATGCACCCAAGGTGTTTATGTCATACGGCTACATGTCCTTCAGTAGCACCTTATAAAGGGAAAGTTACTGTGAATATTTTTGGGCTAGCTGCTGGCTTATTTTGACTAATGCCAAATTACAGCAAATTGTGATTTCTTGTAGTCCAGAGGCCAGCTCAGAACACTTAAAATGAGCATAAAAAAACACTATATTTTATTATTTAATGCTAAATATTCTCAACTTAACAGGCTCAACTGAAATTCTACTATGCAACACTTGTGTTCCATGCTACCGAACTTATTACCCCATCTTTTTTGTTAAGGGTTGACTTCTAATTTTGACCACACTCAGCCCTACTAAATTATGAGAAACAAGGTGCTTCAGGTCATGAGTAAAGGCATCAAGCTCCTACTTATACCAGATATAGACTGTGTCACACAACTCACTCTTGCATCAATTAAAATTCAAGTCCGCACAATGACGACCCACCATCACCATTTTTTATCTGTTACGTCAGTAAAACAGTGTAGAGTCCCAGCTGCTACCCATTTAGTTTAATATCCTCTTGTGTCATCACAGAACCACACAGATTTGAGTGACAGTAAAGGGTCTGGCTACGTTGCCATTCCCTCCTGTTAGGTAGTCAAGCTGCGCCACAAGCACAAAAAGCATTTGCACTGAATGTTTACTACCATGACCCCCTTTCAGAACTGAGCAAGACTGCTCCATTACAATAGCCTTTCGACAGCAGGCTTGACCATCTGTTGTTAATGGAACATCCCCAAGACATGGCTGTTCTCTGCAGTAGAAGGACCAACCCATTTTCAAAGGTGAAAACAAATTTTAATGCATTAATCCACCGCAGTACTTTTCAAAAAGGTTCAACTCATTTTAAGCTCTAATTTAGAAGATGTTTACACTCCTCTGGCTTCAACTACGTCTATTCCAATACACTTGAGATCAACTTTGATCCTTGAAGTATCTTTTTGTACGGACTTTATAATCTCCCAGACCAACTTCTGGTTAGAATTAGGAAAAAACAGCGTTTAATAAGAACTTTTAATTTCGAATCCGAGTATCTTTCCAGGCATGTTTTAAGCATCTGGGCTGCTGGGCTGCTAGTCTTTTGTAACAACAGCCTGATGATAGGGTTCAGTATAGCACTCCAGACTTCACAACAGTCTGGCACGCAGCAGCACTATTTGTTGTATAGAACTGAGCCTCCTGCCCATCACAAAGGCAGACACATCGATTTTTTTTATTTTTACTCCCTCCCCATCCCAAGGCCCTCCCCTTATCCCACCCCCGCGACTTCACAGGATTCACGTAGGAGTGAAGGGGATGAAAACCCTCCCGTTATCTTCTAGCACCCACCGGGTCGGGGAGAGGCAGCGGTAAGGTGGGCCACCCTCCGTGAGCGCTGCCAAGTCAAAGTCGCCTCGCTCAGGATAAGCTAAAATAAAATAACTATTTTTTAAAAAACAAGCACACACAACCACGCCCCTCACACACACAAGCGCTATAAGCCCCTTTCCGATGCCCCGCTACGCCGTAAACCATCCTCCGAGCCGCGCTGCCGACAGGATCGGCACAAAGAGTGGCACCACGTCGGGAGACAAAAACCCCAAAGCAGTAAGAAAATAAACAAGCAAAGAAACAGAACAACAACAGAACACTGCCCCACCACCACTACTCATTTGCGTTTTCCCTCTCGCTTTGTACCGCCTGTTCCAGGCGGAGGGGGGACAAGTGGGGAGCCTCCCCGACAGCTGCCCGCGATGCATCCCCCCCCGCCTACCTCCCCGGCCCGCAGCCGCCGTCGGTGCCGAGGGGAGCCGCCGCCTGCTCCGCCCGCGAACCCCTCCGGCTCCGCTCCGGGCCCCGACTCCGGCCCCGCTGCCGCTACCGGGCGCCCCCGCCCCGCAGCGCCCTCTTATAGCGCGGCGCGGAGCTGCCCCCGGCGGGCCAGCCCGCCCCTTCCACGGCCGGGGCCGCCCAGCACACTGCTTTTTCCCTCCCTCCGGGGTCTTCTAGCCGTCGCCTTTTCGCTTTGCTCTTTCCTTTCTTCTTTTTCTCCTCTCCTGTCCTCCACGCCCCCATATTTTTTTTTATTTTCCCTCGGCAGCAGCTGCTATTGGGGAAGTGGGGAAGGGCGCGGCGATTTGCATGTAGGCGTGCACAGTGCAGCCAAAAACAAACTGCGAGGATGAGTACGTCCGCGCCGGCCCGCCGGCGCTTCATGGGCTACTCGCACTCGCTGCTTCTTGTGAAACTCCGCGCTCCCAGGTGCGTCGAGAAGCATCCCAGCCCCTCGCATTGCCTCCGCGTCGGCCCTTCCCGGGGACTGTGGGAAGAAAGAGCAGAAACCCGGGTACGGAGTTACCTGCGAGGTGAGCGTGCTCCAGCCGCCCACGTCTCCAGGCCTGCACAGCTCTCCGCATCTCCCGAGCTGAGCCGGTACAAACTGGGCACAGACCCGTCCTCAGCTGTACAGCTGCTGAGGTACTGAGTGTACCGAGTGTTGGCCTGAAAGAAATCAATCAATAATAAACAGCTTCAACAGGACCAGACGTTCTGCACTCCATGTCACTTATGGCAATAAAAAGGCAAGGAACTGTGAAAGGCAATACTTGGGTAGATAGCCACAAATCAGGATGAATTCCGTTGTGTCAGTTTATGGAGAAATTTACAACTAATTCACAAACTTTATAAACACAGATCTCATGTATTTTTAACAGTTCGCAGTGAGCAACCTGACTTGCTCCAAATACAAAATCTGTGAATGATAATGTGTTTTATCTATCAGAGAAATGGCCTGGTCTTAGCGATACTGTCTGATGGCTGAAGATGTCCTCCAACATGGGGTCCTCCATTAGAAACCACCCATCATGCAAACTCTTCCAAGTTTTTTGCTTGTTACATGTCAGGAGCGGTGTGAAATGATGCACTGCAATTTGTGAAAGTATAGCAGTGCATTTTTAAGGCATAAAATGCTCCATGAATGAAAAGAAGTAATGCACAAAAGGCAGGCAACTCTAAATTATAGTTCCCTCTGCAGAGATAATGTACTGCCATTTCTCTTCTGCCGTGAAGTGGTTGATGTTATCGTTCCTGCTATTAATGCTTTGCCTTATTGTGAGCAATCTGGATGACACATGGTTACTGAGGGAACCATATCTTATGAGTTTCCTGGCTTTTATTTCCATGCTCAGACTACCACCATGGTATTTTTTCAAGTGGCACAGAAATAAAACACCTGAAAGCAAATTCCAGAGAGCTCAGGCAGATTGTAATCTGACATAATGCACTAGAGTATCATAGTTAACAGTGAATATTCAAATTGATAATGCAGACCCTTCTACACTGAGTAAAAGATGATGCATTCATTTTCACAGTGACCCAAGCTCCTTCCCTTAGTATCTGTGTGTCACCATCTCGCAAATGGGCTAAGGGCTAGACAAAAAAAAAAAAAAAAATCCTGATTCTGACCGTGGTTTCCCCAGTGTAATTGCTATATAATGTCACTGACTTCAACAGATTCATTGTACCTTAATCTGGCGGTAAAACTGAAATAAAAACAAGGTCTTTATTTAGTGTATAAATGCAGCTGTGTGTTTTCACCATATGATAGAGCTTTGCATTTTACACATTTCCAAACATTGCTGGATTGTAATTTTAAATTCTAAAACAAAGAATTTCTGCATGGTTAGTCAGAACACAGGGAGAAAGAGCACATTTAGTTTACAATCAACAAAGCCTTATGCCTCATCCCACATAAGAAGGAGATTGAAAAAGAAGTTATATTGGATGGAGTTTTTTAAAGAATTAGTGATTTAACTTCACTGGAAACAGAGCTATGTCAGTACTGAAGAGATGACAATTGCTCTGCTACTGATGTCTATTTAAACCTAGGTTCCTCTAAGGAAAGTGTGAGTTTTTGCAACATGATCAGAACACTGATTTTTTTTTAATTGTGGGAACTAATGCCAACTGTTAAAACATTTGAAAAATATTTTCCAATGAGACAGCTAATATACAGCTGTTCATGAGAAGTGAATGGAGCATTTGATTTGTTTTGTTCTGTTAAAATACCTGTAGGATGGTGGTAAATCCTTGTGCACCATTGGATATCGTTTCTCCAGTTTTGCTTTTCCTTGTGGCATGGCAGTGATGTAATGTCACTAAAGGACAAATGGTACAAGGATGACAGGGGAAGGGTGCACAGTTAGATCCAATGAGTAGGCTGTATAAAGTCAATAGCCACACTGCAAATAGTTTCTAAGAATATTCTTACCTTTGAGTAGTTTGAGATCTCGGGGCAGATGAGCACATGTGACTCCTATAGATTTCTCAAAGACGTTTGTGCCTCCCAATTCTTTCATGCACAGCAAATATTCTGGCTTCTGTCTCCTGTAGAAACCATGATAGGTCTTTGCAGATAAAGCAGAATCACGTGGGACTTCCTGCTTAATTTAATTTATTGATGGCTAACACAAAATTTCAGCTACTGATTCAGATACAGAGAGGAAAATGGCATACATAAACACTTAGGGAAAGACCTTTCTCCTTCCTTCCCAAGCTCAGATTGAGCACCTCCTACCCCTTTCTGGGCTCAACATCCCTTGCTTTCAACAGATGTTAACAATCAGTCCGTTTGCCCCCCAGTACCTTCTGTGAGGCACTGGGCAGTGTGGATAGTTTGGGTCAGTGTGTAAGGGTTCTTTCTGCTATTGCTTGCTTCTCACTCGTTTTCTTTCACTGCTTCTTGCCTTCCTATTCCACTGTGTGCTACAGTTCCCTATGAGAAGGGTGTCCCTTCTTTGGCATGGAGTGTCTCCTTCCCAGACTGTCTCTACCATGTGTCTCCTCCATTTCCTCCATCTCAGAGATATCTTGGCATTTTCTCCAGTGTCTCCTGTCCTAGGGGCTGCTCTTTTTTTTAAACATGTTTCAGCAGAAGTGCCATGTGCTGCTTTCAGCTAGCTGAGGTTTTGGCATGCAGTGAGTTGTTTTCATCCCTTTCAAACTGGCTGACAGCAGCTGTAACTGGCACAGTGGAGTCCATAGCCTATTCCCTTGCAACCTACAATACTGAAGACCTGCCAGTTATGCCCAGTATGCAGTTCACATGACATGCACTTTCAGATAAGACCTGATCCTTTGTCTTTTTCCAAAAGCTAGTCCTTCTCCTTCAACCCCTTCCCTCATTACATTGGCTTTGCACAAGCAGCCCACAGTAGGGTCCAAGGCTGGATGGAAGGGAGGGCTGCAGACCTGCAAAAGGAACGTTAGCTGCACCAGTTACTGAGGGGTCAGAGGACATGTAAATTGCTGTTCATGGAGAAGACATTATGTAGTGGAATGAAGGGGTGGAACTGAAAATAGGAAAACACACTCTGTTCTCACAGGAGGAAGTGAGGAGGAAGTTGTTTCTTTGTACTTGTAACTTCTACAAGGCAAACCACACCATTGTTAACTCTGAAAGATTGATGTTTCCTAATGTCAGGATACTACACAAGACTGTGGGCTTAGACAAGAACACCAAGAAATGTCTTGGTATAAACCAAAGGTTTCTATGACAGATTTCAGCAATAAAGGAAGCTGCAGTTTAATACACCTTTAGTTGTCAGACCTTAAGGTATTTCATCTGGAAATCCAAGTTCTTTTTAGCTCTAGATGATCTAGTTTGGACTAAATTCAAGAAGCAGGAAAGACAGCAAATCAGTAATACTTCCATTTTAAAAAGTTACTTTTCAAAGAACTTTGCTCATCTCTATTTTTTACATGGCATTCTTGTTGCAGAAACATAGCTTCAAGATTCCTCACTCTTATCTTGGGACACACACTGAAGATTATTCTGTATTTCAAGCATCTGTTCTGCCTTAGTTTACTTTCCCTTGATTTGAAATATCTGAGTCATAGGATGGTGACTGCTTTTGTAAGGTCTTCTTGGAAAGAGCTTCCTAATTTTTAGAAAGAAATAATTGCATTGTTATTACTTTATAGCAACCTAGGCTCTCCCTGAACATCCTAGCTTCGATTTTTATTACCTATCATGGGAGTGTTAGTCACTCCAGCCTGGTGTACAGCCTAGTGACTGCAAGTGACGACATGCTGTTTACTGCAACCTTCCATGCACACTTTTATTCCTGTCCTATTTACAGAAGAAAGTAGGTAAGAGAGTTGCTGTTTAGTTTTTGCACCTGCAAAGAAACAGAAGTTTTAAATACATCCTCTGCTATGCCTTGCAGTGGGGAAGCTTTGAAGTGCTTATCTGTACCCTGTGAAGTAGTGAATCTGGGAAGTTGCTGCCTCCCAATCAAAGAGTATTGCAGGCTTGTCCCTGTGCCTGACAGAGACAAAAGAGCTTGTGCTCATCCTCTCCATCTTTCAAGATAAACTTAGACTTCAAACTGGCAGCAGTCATTAATAAGATGGTTCTAAGTCCTTTAAATAAAATATAAATATATTGTAGCTCAGATATGAGCAAGCCACAGTTTTAAAAATTACTAGAAACACTTCTTAGTGATATCTTGTGTTTAAGAAGGGTGATTTAAAAGCCATTTTTCATGTGGGCAAGTTGCCAGGTGACTGATGTTGTTTTAAGAAGAGAGACCATCATCACAAGCATTACCTTGTAATTTGTCACAAACACTTAACATTAATATGAGTAAAATTACATCTGCAGTTAGCTATATAAAGTAGAGTGCTGTGAAACTCACTCTTAACAAAATTACTGCTTTTTAGATGTAAAATATACATGCAGCTAAATACTTAAGTGGTAAAAATTCTTTGACAGAAGTAAACTGATTTCCCAACCATGGACCTAACTTATAGTTTGAGGAGCAAGGAAAATACGTAGAGTTGCCAATTAAAATGCTGAAAGTGTACGTAAGGCAGCAATTTTAATTCAGTGTGAAGTTTTTGCTTTACTCGGATTCTTCAGGTGTATACTTCCTAATGACATGC
>VZUA01010307.1:29541-44877 GCA_013401035.1 Horornis vulcanius | reverse complement strand
GAGCAGGCCTGATTTTATGAGGCCCTTCTTTTGTAATTCTTCTACCTGTCTACGACAGGGAGTGAAGCTCCCTGTATGATTCCTGCTTTTTCTTTGCCTTTTTTAATTTTGTTGATGGGTAGCCATTCTTCCTTAGCCTCAACTTCAACTATCATCTGTACTCCTTGGGGGAAGGCCTGGAGTTCAATACAGCAGTCAAATGAGACACAGAAAAATACTTGTACAAATCAGCACTCCCCCCACTGTTTCCACCTGACTGGAGTGGTTTCTGTGGTAGATTGAGTATGACAAGCCATCTCCTATGCCAAAGACATGATTAAACCAACATATCATGCATGATTTCTTAACACAGCCTCACCAAAGGATTGTTAAATATCCACTGGGACAGGAAGAAATGCAGGCTTTTGAAGAAAATCAAGCTCTCACGTGCCAACTGGCTATTGAAAACTTGATGAAAAATTATGGCTCCTTACAACTGTGCCCCATTGTGCTCTTGGAGAGCTCTGTGTAGCTTCTTCCCTCCCTGAATCCTGTTAGAAGGCAGCTCCTGAAAGAGAACAGGGCTGTGCTCTGTACCTGGATGAAGGAAAAGAGTTCTTTGCTGATTATTAGATGTAAAGGGTGCTTCAAAAAGAGTGGCTTCATCATTTGTGTGGTCGGTGCTCAGCTTTAAGGAAGGGAGAGAAATGTCACACGTGCTTGGTGCATGGCAGCAGGAAGAATATGTGCCAGGGATTTACCTGATGTGTGTTAGAAGGTACATAGTGGCATGGGTGAAAATAATAATGCTTTGGGGGGGAAGAAACAATGATTTTGCAATGTCTGTTTTAGGAACAAGCATTAGGTGTTTGCACCAGAAGTGAAGTTAAAAGCTTGATGCCAACTCATAAAAGCTGAGAAATGCAGAGTTATAACTTGTGGGTCCTTCTTGCCTCAGCCATTATAGCATCTAAAAATAAGATGTTTTAACTCTGTATCGCTTGCTTACCAGTAAGAGTGAATGCACATAGCAGAAACTGTGCAAGTGGGGGCAAATTACAGGGTTCATCTTTGATTTCTTTGTTCATTTGCAGTATGTCAAATGATGGTGCAGTGTGATTTTGCTTATGCAGGAAGTTTTTCTCTTCAGCAGCTGATTATTCCACTGACGTTTCTTGGATTTTTTTCTTTTCTTGTGGCTCATAGTAAAGAATGGTGCTGGACTTGCAACTTGAGATTTTCTGTATTTGGTTGTCTTGACTTTTCCTTGTTGCCAGTTTTTCCCCTTGGTTGGGTACCTGGCTGGGAGCACTGCATTAACATATTTTGGTAGTTCCCTGACTGCTGTAATTCTGTGATGAGTCTTCCTAGCTGGACTGGAAATGGATTTCCTTGGAAGTGAAAAATAACAGGCTGAGGGCAGTTTTAGACATTGCTTCCTGTTTTTTAGCAGTGCTTTGCAAAGGGACTCGAGTTTATAAGAGACCTGGATTGATTTTAAAAAATCCTAACTGGCTCCTTGACATTTTATTTAATTAGAACTAGTTCTACAAGCAGATGCTTTAGTTTTGAGACAGCCAGCCACTATGATCAGTGACTCTGCTCTGAAAAAATTGTGGCCTCAGACACACCTGAATGGCTGCAAGAAAGAGCAATGGGGCTTGTGCCTCGAACCCAGAGGCTGCCTGGCATTATCACCACACGTGGCTGGTTTATTTCAGCATATCCTTTGTCACTTTGTGCAACTGCATAATTGTTGAGAAGGAGTCCTGGAGAGGGAAGGGTGTCTCAAGATCAGAAAATCAGTGATGGTGATGTCGAGGTCATAAAAGCCTATTGTTTGTATTGGTGCCATTGGTTCTCTTTACAGGTTACAGAATCCCTGTAAGGAAGCAAAGTTCAGTTCCTTGCAGTCTAAACCAAATCCTTCCTTTATCTTGGGTATAGAGGAAGTTCCTAGAGGTTACAATTGAGTGGCACCAGGAAAATGCAGAGTCAGCTGCATCAGATACTGAATAGAACTGAAGGCACAAAAGAATTTCAACCCTTCATTCCAATCTGAGTCAATACTTGATCACAGATTGTCTCCTGTTGTTACTGTAAAGAGAAAAGTGGAACAGCTGAGTGGAAGCTGGATTTACACAGGGCCATTTTATAGATGGGTTGGTTTCCTGCTTTCTTTTCAACACTGCTTACTGGATGTTTGTATCTGTAGCTGAACAGCTGATGCTTCAAAAAAGAAGATGGGTAAGGAAGAAAAGAGAAGACCAGCTCTTTTCTGAGCTGCTATAAATTGATGTCGATGTGCCATCGTTAACCAGAGTTTCTCTCAGTGCTGAGCTGAGGAGTTCCAGCTGAAGACTGGGGCAGTGAGCTCCTGAGAGCTGCTCTGCCAGGGCGAGCAGTGAGGCTCCCCAGCTCTTGGATCCTCTTAAATTCATGGGAAGTAGCAACACTGCAGTGCCTGGGCTGCCTCCTCTTCAGAGAGGCAAAGAAAGCAGCTTTCATCGTTATCCAGCAAAATACTCTATAGCTTTACTGCTTTTTACTGTTATGTGCTAATTGTAGAGGCCATTTAAAGCTGTTTCTTTTGCCCTTGATTTCTGTGTTGCATGGGTAGGGTCTGGGGCAGTATAGCCCACAGTAAATAAAGGAGTTTTGTGGATGTCCAACCAGAGCAGGGCACCTCTTCAAAATGGAGTAGGAAGACGCAAAGGGATCATTCATTCTTTCTGCAAACAGCAAATGTAATAAAAAGCTTCATTGGGTTTTGTTTTCCTTCCTTCACACAGCAGCTGAATTGCAATTATACTTAGATTTTTTCTACTGTTATTAGAAGGAGAAGAAAGCTATTATTCCAGCATTTACCAATTCAGACATGAAAATGAAAATGTTTATTTACTTTTGTTACAGAGGTTGAGTGCGTGATCCTACTTGCATTGCCATGAGTGGCAAAGCTCCTATTAATTTCAATGAGAACTGGGTTGTCCTCTTATTGGGAACAGGAGATGCTATGATCAGCTTAATTTGTGACAGCTCTGAGAGTGTTCAGAGCCAAGGAATTGAAAAACAACCCACAAAAAAGAGGAAAAGTATATTAGAAAAACATCCACCTTTCGTATCCATGGGCCTGGTAATAATTTTAGGGGAAGTAAACAATAGCAATGGAGTCTNTAAGGAAGAAAAGAGAAGACCAGCTCTTTTCTGAGCTGCTATAAATTGATGTCGATGTGCCATCGTTAACCAGAGTTTCTCTCAGTGCTGAGCTGAGGAGTTCCAGCTGAAGACTGGGGCAGTGAGCTCCTGAGAGCTGCTCTGCCAGGGCGAGCAGTGAGGCTCCCCAGCTCTTGGATCCTCTTAAATTCATGGGAAGTAGCAACACTGCAGTGCCTGGGCTGCCTCCTCTTCAGAGAGGCAAAGAAAGCAGCTTTCATCGTTATCCAGCAAAATACTCTATAGCTTTACTGCTTTTTACTGTTATGTGCTAATTGTAGAGGCCATTTAAAGCTGTTTCTTTTGCCNCATGCAGTGATCAAGTAAAAAAGACCAGATTGTTGGAAAATTTTTCCCTGAGGGAAGAAATCTCTCTTTTGAAAATAGTAAGTTCAAAACAAATAGAGCAGACGTGTTTGAGTTAAGATTTCTGAGGCATGAAATGGGAGGTGTGTGGATTTGGTTTAGCCCACTTTAATTTGTCTCTAGATAAGCTTTGTGGGTGTCCCAGCTTGGCAAGTCCAGTTGTCTGTAGGTGCTCCCAGGCTTGCAGCAGGGTGGGGGGAAAGGATGAAAGGATGCTGCTGCTGTTCTTTGCAGGTGTGGAGGTGCCCCAGTCTGAGCAATCCACCTGTGCTGCTTTGTGCCCAAAACTCTGCTTTAAATGGGGTTGGACAGCTGAAGGTGAGGAGCAGGAAACTGAGAGCAAATAGTGCATTTTAAATCTGTCTTTGCTTCTTCTTCTGCTGGCAGGCATGAAGTAGAGCTAATTTTGTTTGAGTTTTTAGGTATCTGAGCCAAAGTTTATGTAGTCCGTGTCTCTTCTGTTTGGTGAATAATCACCAAAACAAAAGTAATCAGCCTGTCTCTTTCTTCTTAAAAAGCAACAAAAACTCATTATGGGAACCCTTGAAATACAACGTGTGTTGAGGAAGGAACACAGATTTTTTTGGTTTTTTTGGTAATTGTTAATGCCTTGCTCAAAGTAGGAAGCTTTTAAGTTTAAATAACAGTTTTAAAGTGTTGAAAAAGGAGTTAAATGTGTCCTTCACTCTACAGCTTTTGATGCATTTGCTTTCTCTTGGGAATAAATTTGAGCAGAGAAGTGATAATTCCTCAATGGATTCAACTTTTATTTCTTGTCTTGTATTTATATTTACTAACCCAAACCTTCAGTACTTACTTGAGACTGGGTTATGGGTTAATGGATTTTGTCACTCCTGATTGTAAGCAGCTTGGTAGCTATTCACTCTGCCTTCTCCATGCTCAGCCTGTGCAGGTAGGAATGCAATTACTGCCTGTTTGTGACACGCTTGGAGGTGCTGGAAAAGAGCACGAGGAGGATGGTTGCCAGAAGGGGCAGAGCTGGTTAATTTGGGGTGGGGTTTTTTAGCTTTGGTGAGGTTTATTTTGGTTGTCTGTCCTCTCCCCTGCACCCCCCACACATTCAACAGTGCGTGCATGTTCTGAAGAAATAGCATTTCACAGAGGGAAAATGTCATTATTGCTGATTTCAGTCTGGGTAGCTTATTTGATTGCTAACCAGATGGCAAATCCTTGTCTTAAATAAATAAACTATCCAGCTAGGATAAACATCATGTAATTTAAACTGGTTTTTGGGGGAAAGAGGAAAGGGGGAATTGGTTAGCAAACACTAAAATGATGCTGTTCCTGGTCTTCCTTATCTCTAGTTGCTGTGGGAATCCAAGTGCTGCAATTTCAGATTCCTGCACAGCTTCTTGGCTTTGGCAGTTTAAGTGGATTTGTATAGCTGCACACAGCCCACAGGATTGGGCATTTGGGGTCTTAAAGACAAAGATTTGCTTCTGAAGCTTCATTTCATGTTCTTAAATTAATTATTGAGCTTCTGGTGACTGAACTTCCCCTTCAGTGTTGCAAGGCTTATATCCCAGGCCCTGTATTTTATCAGCTCTTCTTTTTGTTTGATTCTGGTTTGGCCATGCCTGATCTCACTGTGAAGTTCTGCTGCCTGCCAGGTTTGATTCTTTCCCTGATCACTTTTCCCCCATCCAGGGGAAAGGTGTAAGAGAGGAATGTGCATCATCCTGTGCAATCTCAGTCTCAAAAAGTGGTGCCAGAAGATGAGGCAGTGAAATTCTGACTGCTTGAATGCATCATCATGTGCTTTCCCCACTCTGCCAGACTCCTTTGTGCCTTTCCCTAGACAAGGAGTGACCGTGGCTGCACAGACTGCAGAGTTCTCACACTGAGAAGTGGCTCAGAATAAAACATGCCACAATAAGGTAGACCAAACCTGGCCTGAAACTGGTTTTTTTTTTTGTTTTTTCATCAACCTATGAATTTGTGGCACGGTTCTAGAAATCGCTTTCTCTCCTGAAGTAGATCTGATTTGAGGAATTTGGAAAAAAACCTTTTTGACAGGGAGTTTCTTTTGGAAGGCTTCTGTCTTGCAGCCCCGTTGTTTCCCAACTGATTTGAAGTGTTGGGAGAGGAGGAGGAGCCCTATGGTCTTTCAGCTTAGAAAACAATTATTTGTGTTACTTAGTTTGCTTTTCACTGGATTTTTCTCAAAATCAAAATCAAAAACAAAATTAAAATTAAAAAAAACTCCAACCAACCAAAAAAGAAACCCGTGAAAAACCAAACTGGATCTCTAAAGGTCTCAAAGTTTCTGAGACATCAGAAAGAAGCCATGCAGATCTGACATCTGTAACTGAGATCACGGAGCTGGAGAGATTTCAGGCCCCATGTCCCTCGAGGTAATGTTGATGTGGTTTTAAAATGTGTTTTGTCCATTTTAGTCCACTGAAATCATGGCACTACCTGTAACCAGTATTAGATCCTTCTCTTCGTTTGCTTGCTTTTTCTGTCTGATAATGTTCTCACATCACTTTCAGGTAGGATCAGTTAGTGCCTGGGTGTGTTAGTCTTTAGCATGCCAACAATAAGCAATTTCGTCTGTGATAAAGGTGAGACAGTAAAAGTTCCAAAATATGCAAGTTCTGGGTTGGCATTTGGTATTCCTCCTCCTATTCCATGCTCTTTGCACTGACAGCCCTGCAGGTGAGCAGGGTGAAATGAAATAGTGCAGGTCCATCTGCACAGCCAGCACCATCCCATCTGCTCCATCCAAAGCTGAGCTGCCTTTAGGCAGCACCTTATTTCTGGTATCTGTGGTACCTCCTGTTGTCTGGCACGATGCACCTGCATCTTGTCTCATAGCATGAGTAGATTTTACAGCTCACACTGAGGTCTCTGCCGTTAGAATGATGCTGTCACCAAGAACAACTGCTTTCCAGTTTACAGTTTGCTTTAACTGCAGACCAAGCAACCCCACATACATTCATTAACTGATTTATTTACTTTCTTCTTGTGCTTTGTTTTTATCCCATGCCACGTCACCAGTGTCCTGGCTGTACTTATGCATGTGTTTGGGGGCCAGACCTTCAGACAAGATCCCTGAAAGCAGCTGATTCCAATAGGTTTTCTCTTATGATTTCTGCACAAGGTCCCACAAATGTCTGCCTCAACGCAGCTGAGAAAAACTGAGGTGTAATGTTGAAGTGTGGATGAAATACAGATTTGGTGGTTTTTTTCTCATCCTATATCCATGTTTTCAGGTGGTGTAGAGTTGGTGTGTCACAAGACCACTAACACAGCTGATTATTCAAAAGCAGTATAAAGGAGTTAGTGCAAGGCCACAGGAGCATTTGGCTCTGCAAGGGCAGAGTGCACACAAGCCAAACTCACTCCTTGGATGTGCCCTTGGCTACTGTTACCAAACATCCCAGAAAATCTACAGTATTTAAAGTTTGCTTTGCCTTTTTCACCTGCACCCAGTTACTTTCTATGGCAAAACTGAGCTGGCAAACACAGCAATGTCTGTAAAGCTCTGAGCTTTGTCACACTTGGCTTTATTTTATATCCAAAGCACTGATACTATATTGGTTGCTGTGATCCACAGTTTAAATTCTGCAATTTTAAATTGATAAATTGTCTTCTAAAAAGACCTATTTGAGATAAGATAATTTTTCTGCTGACTCTGTCATCTTTTTGGTCTTTCACAGAGATTCTGGAGTATGAGAGCCATTTTTCTGGAGTTTAATATTTAAAATTCTGTGAATTTTGGCATGCAGAATTCTTCTTTTGTGCTTTTATGTGTGTTATTTCCCAGATTATGTTTGTTGTTAATCTATATATAAATAGTCTATTATAATGCTTAATCGGTTGTTAAAGAAGACCTGGAAGGATCTACTGTGCTGTAAAAGAATAATTAGCTATTTTTTCTTTGTTACCCTGAATTGAATTTTCACTCTGTGTCATATTGACTTTTAACAGTTTATTGAAAGCCAGATTTGAGAAAGTCTGACTCTCACCCGACAGGCTAATCAGTCAGTCTCTAATAGACCTGTGATGCTCCACAGCCACCAGCTAATAGATTTTCCATTGTTGTCCCTTCCTTGTTGATCAGATAATCTGTTGCAGTAGTTGAGCTATGGCATGCACGAAGGACACTTTGCAGAACATGAAGACCCTAAAATTCCCTTGTACAGTTTCCATTCATTCTGGCTTCGTAATTTGCCAGATTCTACCTGCTTTTTTTTCCCCCCATTCCTCTTCTGATTCTGTTAAAAAACTGCTGCTTGTTGGATCTAGAGATCCTAGGAGGTGGGTGAAGGATGGTTCTGCAACTTTTTTTTCTCCTTATCTCCATGGAGCTTCTGTCCCACAGAAATCAGGAGCTGGCTCTTTTACCCATGGTTTATGTTGAAACCCTGAAGGCTGAGAATTTCAGGCTTTCTGTTCTAAAAGGCACTGACCCTCAAGCAAGCACTAAATTTGACCTGAGGCCATGGAACAGGCTTCTGAAATTGAGTGATAGCACTGGGGTTGTGGCTGTGTAGTTTGAATAGGTGAAGTGTGATATCACAGGGTGAAAAACCTAGAATTTAAAGTTTTAGTATATAGTAATATATGTGAAGCAATATGGAGGATTTGGGGCGTTGTCTAAGCCCTTCTTCCTCACCTTCTGTTTCATGGTTTTGGGTGTTTTTTTCCTAATTGGGTGAAAGGGTCCACATTGAGAAACTTTGGTGGTCAGTTATTGGGTTAACAGTATAAATAATATAGGTGTCATCTTGTTATTGAATAGTTTATGCTTAAGAAGACCTTGGAAAGAGATAGAAGCATCCATTTTCTACCTTGTTAGCTGGAGCTCATGATTTATGAGACTGTAATATAGATGAGAATTAATAAACACTGAGTCTGAACACAAAAACTGCATCCCATGCATTAATCCCAGCTCTAACAGGAAGAAAAGAAAAGAAACACACATTTTAATGGTGCCCCATGTGAGGATCAAACTGAGGAGCTTCAGAGGTTTGGCTGTGGAGTGCCAGCTTCTCTGTGGCTGCACTCCCAGGGCTGTGGGGCCACGGCTGCTCCTTTCTGCTTGGGACACACAGGTGTAGAGCAATTCCACCTGCTGCAGCTCTCTCTGCTGCCAGGCCTCAAGGAATGGCAGGGCGTGGGTGAAGCTGTGCTCCGTGAGGGCGCTGACGTTTGGGGAGCTCTCTGAAAGCCTGTAATCTGCCGTGAAATTTATGAATATAAAAATGGGCCGTCGCAGATGGGCATTATTAACAAATGAGTTCATGCCGGCGAAGCGTGAAAGGAAAAGTAAAAATGTAGCGAATGATATTGTTTCTCCCTAAGAATTAGATCTAAAAATAAGATTTTGAGTTAATCTTGCATGCTGCTGGGCACTCTGGGTCCAGGTAAGGAAGCAAGGCCTCCTTTCCTCTGCTAGAACTGCTCTTAAAATGATGTCAACGTGAAAGATAAACCAAAATACTGCACAGAAAAGTAGTTGGACTGTAAGATGCATATCTGGGGTCTGTAGGTCTAATACGAGCAAGTGAAGATGTTTGGAATTCTATCATTAGCTCTGCAATGAGCACCCAGCTTTGTTTCTGCACAGAATTGGAGAGCTGTTTTTAGCCAGGATCAGAAGCTAGCAGCTCCTGCTTTATTTATATATAGGTTTAATGGGCCACTAGATTGAATTATTCATCCTCAGGGCAGGGGGAGAAGAGTAATTAGGAAAAAAAACCTATTAAAGTGTTGGCACTGTGCATTGTTTTGTGTCTGCACATCCCCACCCACCCTCCTGTCCTGACCATGGTAATTTTCAGAAATTTTAGTTTAGTGAATAGGAAGTTGTGAGGAGGGGGATGTGGATGGACACGTACAGCCCTTCCTTCCCCCCACCACCCACCTGCAGGGAATGCAGTTTTTCGTAGTAATTGCTTGATGCACAGAGAAATTACTTGCTCCTAGAAACAGCAAATATTTTTAAGGATAATTCCCGAGGAGTGTATTGAGAAGAGGAAAAATAGCACCTTTGTAGTCAGTTTTTCACTTCTCTGCTAGAACTGTAGAAGTAATTTTAAGAACGTGCTGCACATGGTAGACATGGAAATTTTGATGCAGCAACACATGCAGGTTTGAATGCAGCAATTAGTTACTGAAGGGTGGTTGTGCCATGAAGCTGACTTTTAGGAACTCAGTAGACCCAAATATAGTTTAATATTGTTGCCATGTTTTTGTGACTTTGGGCACTGAAAGTCAGGGTCTTTTAGACCTCTTAGGCTTTGATCTGGTTTTACAGTCTTCACTGTGTAGCCTTCATTGCAGTAAATTTTTTCCCCTACCCTGGAGTGGTGAGCTTCTAAAATTAAAGTGAAACGAGGATGGGGCTGATTTGGTTAAACTCTCTGTTTAAAATCAGCACATGTAGTTCAACAGCCCAAGTCCTGAGCTTCAAGCACATGGTGAGGTCAGGCATGAGGGGAGAGCCACTCCATAAGCCAGTGTCTTGGATCAGAAGGGAGAGAAAATGACCTCATCCCAGTAGGTTTGCCAGGAGAAAGATGATAGATAAATGGAAAATAAGTAACAAAGGCTTCTAGGGATATTTGGGGGAAATAGGACTTTTCTGGTTGAGAGATAACTTAGATAAGGTCAGAAATGCTTTTTCTTTCCACAAGTATTGTTTTTACTGGCTTAAGCTCTAAGTGTTAATGAGACAAAAATCTTTAGCTGNGTTGAGAGATAACTTAGATAAGGTCAGAAATGCTTTTTCTTTCCACAAGTATTGTTTTTACTGGCTTAAGCTCTAAGTGTTAATGAGACAAAGATCTTTAGCTGATAATGCTCATCAGAGTGTTACACAGGCAGCCAGAACCTTTAAATTGTTCTTAAAGATGAAGAACTGGGGAACAGAAACCAGAAACTGCCCTGAAGGAACAACCCTGACTTCACCATTTCTTTTGTAACTCATTATCCCTTTTTAAAGTCACAGTTTTCATGATGTGCACTTCTAGAAGAATTCTTGGGCCTAAACTTTCCTTGACTTTTGATTGTTATTTTGATGCTTTGCTGGGAGGCTTAACCCCTTGAGCTCCTGCCCAGGCACACTCCATGGATGTGAGGTGTGGTCCTTCACCTCTCTAGCCAGAAGTGTTCTTATAAACCTTTTGGGAAAACAGGGTTCACTGTTTTGTCAGCAGGCCTCTGGAGAAGGAACTTAGATTTATGGGACCCAGTCCTCCATGGCATTTCAGGCTGTAGTAAAGCCCAGAAAGCAGTGAAGATATCTTTAAGAACTCAGGCCAGAATGACAGTGGAGCCTTCATCCTATGGCATTTGCAGCCAAAAGGCAGATGATTTCATTATTCTTAACTGCAACTAAGAATTGGGTTGTTTTGGTTTTTTTGTTTTTTTTTTTAATGTCCAGGATTCCATTCACAGTAAAAGAGGAAAAAGAAGAGTGTTTGTATATGCATGTGTGCCTCTACCCAAGGATTTTGGCCAGAGGAGCAGCTGGCCACCACAGGCAGAGCCCTTCCCTCTGCCTCTCCGAGGAGCTGAACTCCAGCATTTGCACTTGGAAGTCATTTAAAGAAAAAAATCAAACCCCTGATTGGATTGCAATTATCTGCACTCTGTCTTGGTAGGAAAGTGGATGTATGTGTGGAATAAAAAAGGATTAGTGGTAAGACTCCACAGAAAGAGGTCATGGAGTTAAAACTACCCGAGCTGCCTGTGACTCAATCCAAAGCTCCCCTACCCCTCTGGGGGGGCAGGTGCAATCTGCCCTTCTTGCTTTGAGCTGGGAACAGTTGGCAGTTTGTAATTTCTGAGAGGGTAATTCCAGGTTGTGTTGGTTTTGCACAGCCTGGTTATTGGTAGCCAGGGGATCACAGAGGTGGCTTCTGTGGGAAGCTGCTGGAAGCTTCCACCGTGTCCGGCAGAGCCCGTCCCTGATGGCTCTGAAGATGGACACACTGCTGGCCAAGGCTGGGCCAGTGAGAGATGTTGGTAAGGCCTCTGTGATAACAGATTTAAGAAGAAAATCAAAACAAAGGGGGGTGCGCTGTTAATTCCTTCCAGCAAGAGAAGAGGTGAGAACATGTGAGGGAAACAACACGGAGACACCAAGGTCAGTGGGGGAGGAGAGGGAGGAGCTGCTCCAGGGGCCAGAGCCAAGATCCCTCTGCAGGCCCTGGTGAGACCATGGTGAAGGAGCTGTGCCCCTGCAGCCCGTGGGGATCTGACAGTGCTGAATAAAGAATAAGAAATAAAAGCATAGTGAAACTTACCAAGTGATTGCAGAGTATGTTTTCAATTCAGGAGCCACCCCAATGATGAGGCATGTTTTATGAACACTTCCTAAAGTGCCAGGTTTCATGTTTTTGTTTAATTTTTACTGATTCACCTGATTGTTTATACAAAAAGCTAGGTATTGCAAGCTGGCTGAAGTTTCTGGCTTACTCTTTGGGTCCTCGATGCTTCAGAAACCACAATGGATTTCTAAGGAATTGCTGTTGTCAAAAATCTATTTGTGGTAAACTTCCATAAGAAACAGTAGAGGGAATATTATTGGATCTCTTTGGAGATCTCCATATATAACAGTGAAACGGGAAAGATTTATGTTCTGTAAACAACATGCAAGCAGCTTCTGCTGAGATGATCACTCAGCCTGTGGAGTATTTGGAAGAGGTTGGCCAGGCTGCTGGCCAGGCACTCTGCAGGTCAGTCAGAGAGGGGCTGGGTGCTCTCCTGGTCCAGCTGAGAAGGGATTGGCTCTAGGGAGCCCTGGGTTTAGGTTTCACCTTTCAGGCTGGCAGACGAGGAGACTATTATTTCATTAATGATCTACCCAAACATGCCTGCTTATTATATGGACTCCTTTGTTTACAAAAGGAAATGATCCATTTAATGAGTAATAGCAAAAGAAGGGGAGAAGAGAGAGAATCCCACTCCTACATCCAGTGGGACAAATTTCCTTGCAGAGAAAAGCCTTCTGTTTCTCATAATGAATTCCTCTGCAAATAGAAGCATATCTTGAGTGCTCCTGCTGTGCTAGTGTGTATACATTATGTATATTAACATAATTGTGCAGTAGGTGTAGCATATGAGTAGATGCCACTTGGATATAAATGCATAGGGTTTGCAAAAACGTGGGGGGCAAGTTTGTCATGAAATATGTTAGCTGGAATTTCTTCAACTTCATTAATTAGGTGAAAGACTCCACAATTCCTAAGGAGTCCCTTCATCCCTGTGACATTCTTCCTCTTGTTTCTGCTATCTATATCTTTAATGTAATTATTTCTGAAATCTGTTAATGCAGATCTATTTGTGAGCATGTAAAGTAAGCAAGGTGGGAAAACCCAAATCATTTGAAAGGTTTTGTGGCACCTTCCAGGGGAGGCACGGTGTCAGGCTGTTTATGAGAATAGTAGTTGCTTGGGACAGCAGGTTTCCTGATTGCTGGAATAAGAAAGGACAGCAGTGCTAAATGGATAGGCCAAATGAAATTTGAGACCAGAACACAGCACCTCAGCTCTCACAGACAAATGAAGTGTAGAAAAGGGAGACCACCTTTCTTAGACACAAGGTCACTACTTCAAACAGTAGTGGGACCATTGCAGTGGCTCCTACACGTGCTTTGAAAATGTAAAGCCAAAGCACCCAATTAATACATCTGACTGATGCTGATCAGGAAAATACACTGTTGGCTTGCAGTCTGCATCTGTTACAGTTCCCTTGAAAAGCTGCTGAGAGCAGGATCCAAAGTCCTTCTTGGAGAAAGATGGGAGGGAAGGATAAAAGACATGAGAAAAGCAAGAAAGGTGGAACTGGTGTGAACATCTCCATTTGTATCTGTGCATGATTTGTCATCTTTCTAAAAGATGCATTTGCCTGTTTGCAGGGTACAAACTGTTTCCTTCCCAAGCCTCCCTAGGCAGAAGCCAAATATTGCCAGAAGCTCTCTGGAGATTTGGCAGAGCCTTCTGACACTTAGATTTTCTGCATGTTCACCTGTGGGGGGAAAAAGAAACAGGATGAACTGGCACCTGTTCGGGGTGGCATTATTTATGTTTTACCATCCTGATGTACCATTTGGTGTCCCTGTGAGCTCCACAGCTTTAACGGTGTGAAAATTTTTACATGGATGGGTGTGGCAGCAGCCCTCCTGTTAGAGGGCAGGAATGAGCTGAGGCACAGACTTCTTGTTTCTCACAGCAGGAAAAGGGCCCTGGTTTATTCCTCTTTACAGCTCAGCCTGACTCCAACCATTCCCTGACTCTGGCAGCAGTAGATCCTGCTGGAGATTTCCCTTGCAGCCTCTGACTGCTGGGTATTTCCAGCTGAACTCTGGCTGCAGGGATTGCTGTTCAGATTCTGACTGCAGCTTGTACCCAGCCAGACTGTGACTGGAGGCTCCAACAACAACAGGTTCTGACTGCAGACCCAGACTGACCTCACAGCAGGGATTCTCTCTCCCCAGGATCCTGCTTTACGATTTTTCCATCCCTGAGCCTCAAGGTTTCTCCTCCATGATGATCCTCCCCTCACCAGCTAACCCACTCCCTTCTATCACACTTATCTCTATTGGCTATAGCTCTGACTCATGAGGACCACCTGTATTCCCTTCTCCTACAGTTGGGGAATACATATTCAAGGGATATAATTTGTTTTTTGACTTCTGTACTTAGTCTCTTCAGTCCTGGATTACCATTTCATTTGAATGTCTATGGGGAACTACATTGTTAGATGGAGTTATACTTTCAGTCAGTTTTTATCCTAAAATTTGGTGGAGGGGCAGGGTAAATAGTAATTCCAGCTGCCTTCTTTGTGTTAAAATGTAGTGTGCTGCTTTTTCCTCAGTGTTTTTTAAGCAGTTACATTCACCTGGGGCAATGGAGGGTAATCAGAGTAGCTGAGGAGGAGGAGGAGGAGGGGGTGACCTCTGCATTCACAGACACTTGGAAACCTCAGGACCACCACTCTTGGTTAAGATTAAACAGGTCTGGAATAACACTTTGTTACTTCTGTGTTTCTGTCAATTTCTACAAAAAATTATAGAAAAGTACAGATTTATTTAGGGGAAAAACAAAACAAGATAGTGAAAAGATTCTTACATTGAATCTGTGAGAGTTTTAACTTTTTTAACTTTAGGCAAAATAAGAGGATGACAATTTGAAAACAAACAACACCGTGAAAATGATCAAACAAGCATTTTTCTGCCTACTTTACCCTTTCCTAAGCATTTACTGCAGTTGCTTTCATTGCACTTAGATCAGTGTTTGCTGTCATTACCACACATATGCTGTAACTTTCACCTGCAGTTCACTGACCAACATCAATCACTCCAAACACAACCCAAACACTCTGACTTTTTAAAGGAAAATAAAAATACGATGTTTTTCATAATTAATGCATACATTTTCTGAATAGTGGAAAAGCATCTTGAAGTCAACATTCGCTTCTCTTAGGTCAAGGAATTCTTTTGAGTCTTAAGCTGCTTGAATTTTTCCAAATACTCTTTCACCCAAAAATTCAGAAGCATTGAAACGATTAAATGCTGCAAAAATCTACTACAGTTGATCTGTGGGTAATTACAAGTATTAAAAAGTTTTATTTATGGTGTTACAGATTTCTTAGGGGGAACTTTTTCTACTGTATCCCCAATTAAGGATAGGACTCCAATTAAGGTTGTTTGAAATCACAGCACAAGTTCAGAGTGATGCACATTGCATTTTATTCCATCTCTCTTTCCCTGACTTCTCACAGCACTGGGCAAGCAACTTCACC
>VZUA01010307.1:3953-28182 GCA_013401035.1 Horornis vulcanius | reverse complement strand
TTCTGCAGAGGAGTAAGTTTTCCTTCCCTGTTTCTCAGCTTGCCAAAGGAAGGCATGATACCTTCACATCTGCTCTTTTCTCATGTGGCTGGCCTGCGACACAGCTTTACAGTCTGGCTGTAGGACACACTCCTGACATCTGCAACAGCCCCTGTTCTGTTTGAAATTTATCATGTTCTTATTTGCTGGAGTTAAAAAAAACCACAAACTATTGCATTTATACCTTCTCATTATAACACTGGAATTGTGCTGATAAAGAATGAGCAGAAATGAGCAAACAGCCACTCAGAGAGAGGAAAGAATGGTCTGAGCACCTTTATTTTGGCTTTTTGGCAGTCACTGGATCAGGTTCTGTATCAATCATTATTCAGAGGTAGAGAGCAGTGCCTGCTGATTGAGCCGTTTTATGTTGTCTGCAATACAGAAGAATTGAGGGTTCCTCCACTGTATAAACTACTTGCAATTACTTTTTAGTTTTTACTAATCTGCTTGTAATTAAGAGGGGAGGGAACTTTTCAGTTAACTGCTGGTGGGAAAAGGTTAATTTAATTAGCTCGATCATTTATCAGCAAATAAATTGTAATAGGAAATGTCATTACTCTGCCCAGTGTATGCTGGTTACTAGTTCTGGTATTTGGTTCTTGTCCAGTATTCATAAGTTGTGAACCATAGATTTTTTTTTCTAATGGGTTTTATGCCTCTTAGTTCATTTTGCCAGCGTGGTAAATTTGTCCTTTCATACAGCAAGTCCTGTCCCTGTATTATGCATGAATCTTCCTTCTTTTCAAGGCTCCCAGGTCTCCAGCTCCATAAATATTCCATGATTAGAAAGCCCCTTATGTGTCCCCTCTGGACTGGAAGGGTTTAGAAAGAGGAGAGGTTACAGAAGTAGGGGGGTGGGGCAAATGTTGAGCAATGATTCAGTTATTTCTTTTTTAAAAAAACATCTAAAAATCTTCCTGACTTTCTACTTCTCACCTCTACATACAGCATTTTTGGGCTGCTTTTTACACTGGAGTGGGGCAAGAAGCTATTTTATTATTTAGTTCCTGATGTTTCCAATGTCCTTGGAACAATTTCAGTGTCAAATATCAGAGAATGGAAAGAGAAGAGAGAACAATGGTTTGAAGTCAACATGTTGTTAATAGGATGTTATTTGTGAAATTAACCAGTGCAAATGTAATGATATAGAACAGAATGTAGCTGTGGCATGCAGCATCAGTAATAATAGGGCTGAAATATTTATGGTTTTCTCCTCCATGTAACAGTTGTAGTTTTGATTGTTCGTTTTTCTGCATCCATATGATGTGTCTTTGTCTTCATGTGGTGCACTTGTTTTTATGAAGCTTTTGTTACTCTTAACTTCCTATTGCCATAGCAGCACCTGCTGGCTAGAATTGATAGAAATGTCATCTGAAATTCTTTGCTAATCTTCTTTCTTTCCTATTTATTCAGGCCATAACTATTTCCTTCCTTAGGTTTGAAGAGTTGTGCCAATTGCCAATGCAGAGAAATCACCATTAGTATCTTTAAAAAGTCTATTTTTCCCACAGGAATTAAGAAACGGGGTACAGAGATGGGCTTAACAGCACTTTTGTACTCTCTTTTCCCTAATACATAAATTTTGGCCCCTGGACATGCTGTTTCCAGTTCCTATCACAGTTGTCATGCCAAAACTGGGTATCTTGGAGCTCTCTCTGTCTCTTAAAATGTGTGAGCCAACTTTCAAAACGACCCCATGATCTGATGTTTCAATCTGTTCAGTAGATGCCATTAGCTGGGAGAACAGTGGTGCAGACACTGGAATGGGAAGCAATGGCTAAGTCTGTGTAGGGAATTTTTGACCTTGTTGAAGCAAGGTCAATATTGTGTTACCAGGGAAATGAGGATGAATCCCTTAATGGGTGCTAAGAGAGGGAACAAGACCATGAGGGATCTGCTTCCCCTGCAGTTCTCCCACTGCACATGATCTGCTTTTTCAGACATATTGTGAGTCTCTGAGAAAACTGGTTTTAAATGTCAAAGTTATAAATAAATATACAGAATGAAAGGTGGTGCCATCTGATGTCCAGCTGGGATTTACTGAGGCACAAAGTGGATGTTTTGTGGCAGAGTTGAATTGGGCTTGCCTGAGGACTTGTGATATGCTGGGAAAAGATATTCTTGGAAAAGTTTTTATGAGGCTATGAGGCTTTGCTTTAGCAAGAGTGATCTCATGGTACCCACAGAAAGGAAGGAGGAGAAGGGAGAAGAAGAAGGGAGACCTCTGTTAGAGACAGGAAACCCTCTCAGGTAGCCTTAGGCCAAGAAACAAAATCTTAGTGAGGGAAGAACATGAGTTGCCCAAGAGTCCTGCAGCACATCTCTACCTCAGGAGTTGTATACTAAATACTAAGGTATATAATTTATAATACTAACTATAATAAATACTAAGGTATTTATTGTAAAGCAGTGAGTCACAAGCTGCATTTTTGAGAAGGTTGTTCCTTGGCTTGATGGGGAGCTGCACATGGCAGTAGGGTCTTGCTGGATGCTGTATAAATGGTGAGCTGTGGCACAAGCCCTGCACGACTTCCCAAATTACCTGGCTTGCACAGTGCTAGGGAAGGAGCTGGTGGTGATCAAAGCCATGGTTTAGATCTGCATTTTCTCCACTCAAACTTTTCACCTTGTAATGGATTGCTGCTGGCTGCAGCTGTAGGTAACCACTTCCTGTTTTCTTCATTAGTGTGAAACCTCAGACGTGAAAAATGAACTTTGCGTATCTCTGCAGTCTGCCCATCTCAGCACAGCCACCTGCTACTCTCTGCTGCAGAAATGCATTTACATCTCGCGTCAGAGATTGGTGAATGATACGTTGAACTATTTGAATATCTGAAATAAAAGCAAACTGAGTGAACAGATAATTTGTTATGCTCTTCATACGGATATTAAAAAAGAAAAGCAGCTCACTAGAGAAGCAAAAACTTCCCCTTTATGCACTTAACATATTTCTGGTGCTTTGCTTGCATATGAGACGGCTTAACTATGCAGTATAGTCTGGGAACTTAACTGCCCAGTGTTTCTGCTCGCTGTCCTTTGTCACCTTGAGCTCCTGTTTCCAAAAGAAGTAGGAAGGGCCAGACTGGATTTTCAAAGTGCAGTTCTCACCACTGTCCAACTTCTAATTATTCCACTACCTCTGCTCCTGAAATACTGAGATTTTTCAGTGTTGGAGGCTGGAAGGAAGAAGGGAAAGAGTATTCTTAGCCAGGAATGTGTAAACCTTTTTCTTCCCTGCTTTGCCTGGTGCTGCCCTGACCTCTCATAAACTCGAGGGAATTTCAGGGCTGATGTGGAATTTACTCACATTTTTATTTGAAAGCTTAGTATTTTGAGCTGAGAATAATTTACTGAGCCAACTTCTGCCTGGCAGTGAACAACTACAGTGGTGAAATTAAAAGGGGAAAAAGGAGCTGTAGAGAGAATTAATAGGAGAGGAGGGGAGAATTTTAAACAGTTCTGACATCCCCATTTACTTGGGAAATCCTGTGCCCAGCAGCGATGTACACGGCTCAGTCCTGATGTAGGTCTTGTGAAAAGAGTAGCACAACCTGACCCCAGTAACTAAACTGTTAATTAAGTTGTCATAGGGGTCATGCGAGTGGAAGCCCTGGCATTACAGGAGTGGTTTTACTATAATCCTCAGTTGTTCTTTGAGCAGTTGCCCAAATAGATTTCAATTTGCATGCCTGTGAGAATTCATTTGTTTGTATAAATACCAGTGTCACAGCCTGCAGACCCTCTGTGTGTGCTGGGCAGCTGGAGCAGAGAGAGTGCTCACACCTGGGCACCTCAGGTGTGTGAGCTGCAGGAGAGGTACTTGAATTTCCTGGTGTCTGCACCACAGTGAGGGCAAAGCAAAGGTGTATTCTGAGGTCTGGTCTCTGCCCATTGCAGGACAGGGTGCTGCTCCTGATCCCATCCCCATGGTCTGCACTGGGGAGAGGTGGGCAGGAGCACAGTGCAGTGTTTGTCCTCCAGAGCACCAGGGAACTCTGAGGTGGGCGTGAGTGTGGAGCAGTCCCTCAGCATTCATCCCATGTGTCCAAGTTTGGCAGGGATTTTTTCCTTCAGATCCTGGCTCCACCAGCAGCAGTGTTATTCTGGCTGTGGGAAAGCAGAAGTAGGAAGTGTCAGTGAGGATTTCACAGCGTCTTTGACACGAGGCTCTTTGGTAGGAGAAGAGGGTGAAAAAAAAGGGGAAGTCCAAAGGCAATACAACTTGAAGTAGACCCAGAGAAGGTTTTTGTATGGAAAGAAGCAGGTAACTTTACTGTGTACCATGAATGAGGTAAAAAAATTCCAAGCAAAAGCTTGAACAAAAAACCTAAGCCACGTGAACCCAAAGGGGTTTTATTGACATATATGTTTTTAAATGCCTTGTATCACAGTCTTTTAATAAACTCTTTTTCTTCAGGTTTTATTGTGTGCTTATTCCGAAATGAGCACTTGATTTTTGTGCCTAGTGAGCACGAGATTTGTGAGTTCATAGCTATTGGCTTCCCTCTATTTGGAAAAAGCTCAGCTGGTTTCATAAGCCACTGCAATTCCTCATCTCACATTTTAGGTGAGCTCAAACACTTCGAAGACAACTAGAGAATTTTTCAGTCAGACATAAATGAGCAGAAACTGAAATTCATAGCTTCGTCTATAGTATTTTCTCTAAGAGTCCAAGGTAGAGCTGCAGGTGTTATTGAAGTAAACAACAAATCTGTCAGCTAGTGGTTACATTTTAATGTGGTTTTTACAGAGAATTTATTTGAGCCGTTAGGTTGTGCAGGTTAACAAGCTCTTTCTTTTGCTGTATTCTTTCCAGTGGAGCTCTGCTCAGATGCTGCCAGTTGTGCCAAAAGGTGGAGGGATTTTGCAGCAACCAAGGAACAGGATGGGACTTGCCAGATACTTGTGTGCTTGCAGCTGATGCCAGAACTAAAAACCTCCTGTGGCTTTGGCTGCTTTATTGAAAACGTTGCTTTTTATTTTCCTTTCCTTTCTGTCCTGCTTTCTAACAACGTTGCACAGTTGAAATGGCAGCCTCCAGCTGTCCAGATACCTGTGGGCTTTCTTAGGTGTGTGACTTAGAGCAGGAGAAGAACAAACAACTGTGCAGAAGTTCTGTCCTTTCCCTACCCCCATTCCCTTTTTCAGGAAAGGCTTGTAATTATTCCACTTGTAATTATTTCTGTCCAATGAAAAAATAATTTAACGAAGAAAATACCAGTTCCCTTCCATGGACAAGCAAAATATGAAGTCATGTCAGTTCTTGCACAATACTACAGTGAAGGTGACATATTTTAATGCTGTGTTGAAATTGTCATTACATGAATTGCAGTAATACTGAACACATCAATTTAAGCTAAATGATCTAATTTCAGTGTTTGTTAGGGTAGTGGTTAGAAAACCCATGATTTGTGGGGAAAAATAGCTGAAGTAGGTAGAATATTTAGCAGTGCTTATATCTGTGTTTTTAAGCTGCAAGTGAAGGGAACCTGCCTGAATTAGCCCTCTTTGTTTGCCCTTTTTCTATTCCTGGTTTTGGTGCGTCCTTTCCCACTGGATTCCTGTCAGCGAGTTCCTGGAGGGTTTCTTTGCCTGCAGCCAGCTCTGTGCCTCCCAACCCACAGCCAGCACGGTCGTAAATCACACCCCTGCCCTGCTCTGGGAAGAAGGATGCTTTTAGCCAGCTCGGGGCTTGTAATGCAGATGAATGTCTCAGCCTCTCCGGGGAGAGCAGCAGAGGGAGGAGGCAGAGCTGCGTCCCCATTCAGGGGCCGGGGAGCTGTTTGGAAGTTGCCTTTGTTGAGTCCCGGTCAGGTCTCCCTTAGGTCACACATTTGCACTTGTTTTGAAAGAGGCAGCAGAGCCCTTGAGAGGCTGCACAGCCAGAGAGGGCTGAGGGAGAGCACGGAATGCACCGGGGGCTTGGGAAAGCAAAGGGAGGAGGAGCGAAAGCTCCTTCAGCCAGGCAAATGAAGGTCAGAGGTCTCCTAGGACCTTGCGCTGCCTTTGTGACCTTTTTAAGGCTGTTGACTGGGATGATTCCCTGCCTGAGGGATTGCTGGCGTCTGCAGGCATTCCAGCAGCACTTAAACACCTGTGTGTTTGCTGCTGACATTTCATTAGGACGAGTAATGAGCCTGGATATTTAATGTCTGCCTTTCTGGCTGGTCAGGAGGGAAAACGGGAGGGAAGCTGTGCTGTGTCTCAGGGCTGGTGAATCCTCATTTCTGTTCCAGCCCAGCTCTCTCCCATCAGCCCTGCTGCTGAGCAGAGCACGGGGAGCAGCCCCAGCATCACCGTGGCCAGGACCTGGAAACTTCTCCCATTTTTACAGCCATGGCATAGCTCCCCTGTGTCCATCTCAGGCCCTTCCTAGAAGGACAGGAAAATTCAGTCAAGATTCCCTGGGAGAAAGTGTATTCTGTCACTTCTGGTTGCAGATAATTCTCCTGTGTGCTGGGACCCAAAGCTGTGTGGGGATGGATTGTGTCCCACAGTGGCATATGGAGAGGGTGTGCAGGGATGCCTGCAGCAGCCTGGGCTGGGGACAGCACTGCTTCCCTCTGACAGCAACCTGAAGGGCTGGGAAGCAAGGTCAAAACATGGGAGCTTCCTGCAGTTAAATTCAGCAAGTGATACCCCAGGGGGTGAAATGCCTCCCTGCTCATTTTGGTTGTCAAGGAATTGTGTGTGTTTTGAAGTTGCTTACACCACTGGTACACCTACAGCACAAACACATACTTTTTCATACCTAATAAATGTCGGGCTTAAACAAACAAACAAAACCCCAAGAGTGGGTTAATGAAAATTTATTCTTTGCACAAAGACATCTCTGCCTACAGCCTGATCTTGCAGCAAACTGCACCTCCAAATCTAAATCCTTTTTTGCTTGTACAGGGCAGAGTGCTTAGACTTATCCTAACAGAACCTGAAAGGGCTGGATTGCTGAGAAGGAAACGGGTGCTGTGTACACCTACAGTGCCTGAAACCAAGGCATCATTTTTCTCTTGGAGTGCTTTTTCACAACAGAGATGGCAGCTGTCATTTTGCTGCTGCTTTGAGCCCTGCTGAAATAAAATCTAGTGACTTGTACCGATGTTCAAAAAAATTGATGTCGCTTTGTTTATGCAGTAACATAAAGATGTGCTGCTCTTTACAGACAGTTGGCAAGCTTCTGTACTGAACAGCTGGGCTTGGGATGGTTTAGACAGGCTGGTAGAAGTGCCTTTGTAAATTTTAGGAGGTGTTAAAATTATACTCCAACAGCAAAGATTGGCTTCTATAACCACTGCTGTCTTCTGATACAAGTTTACTGAAATAAGAGGGCTGAGATACAGATGTTGACCTCTGAGTACTCTTTGTCACTGTTGGCTGAGGGATAAGAGAGGTGTTCCTTAGGCTTGTAGTGAGTTTAATTGGAGGCATGCTACATTTTGCTCTATCAATATGAATCAAAATGAGTTTACCATGGTACAGAGAACAGTTAGCTGTGTTGGTTTTTTTTTTTCCCTGCCCTAGGGAAATTATTGCAAGATTGTTTTATTCCTTTTGTTGCTGATGCACAGGACAATACGTTCATAAGCAGCATTTTCAGTTCTGACAGTAGCTGGCCTATATATCACTTTGGCATAAAAGTATTTTTTGGAATGTGAAAACCACATGTACCTTACATAACTGTGCTGCTCCTGCCACCCAGGCAGGATTGTATTCACAGAAAGCCTGAGAGCTGCTTAGACTTCTTTATATGCACGTGAAAGAAAGAGTGGGGTTTTCTCTTGTTCCCAGGTGTCCATGTGTTGGTTTGCTTAAGTGTCTGTTTTCATGCCTTGCTGTACTGCAGGTATTGGTGTCTTTGTGGATTATTCCTGAAGGGCTGTGTGTTTCCCATTTCCCCACAGCTGTGCCTCACCCCACGAGGGCTCTGTTGTGGTTTAACCCCAGCAGCAGCTGAGCCCCCCACGGGTGCTCACTCACTCCCCTCTGATGGGGGAGAGGATCTGAAGTGAGAAACTCACGGGTTGAGGTGAAGACAGTTCAGTAGGTGAGGCAAAAGCCACATGCACAAGCAAGGCAAAACAAGGAATACACTCACCCCTTATCAGCAGGCAGGAGTTCCGCCATCTCCAGGAGAGCAGGGCTTCACCACGTGTGACAGTGACTTGGGAAGACAAATGCCATCCCACTGCACTTCTCCATTCTGAGCATGATGCCATATGGTGTGGGATAGCCCTTGGATCAGCTGTCCTGGCTGCCTCCTCTCCTGACTCCTTGTGCACCCCCAGTCTCCTCTCTGGTGGGGTGAGGAACAGAACAGGCCTTGACTGTGTCCAAGCACTGCTCAGCAATTACAAAAACATCCCTGGATTGTCAGCACTGTTTCCAGCACAAATGCAGAACACAGTGCCACACAAACCAGCACAGATCCTTGGTGTTTTCACCTTTGCTTGAACGTTTCTCTCCTGTCTTTCTCCCATGGCAGAGCTGATGTACACTCCAAAATGGTTCAGGGCTGTGCTCAGTCTGAACAGAAAACTTCCTTGAGACTGCAGTTCAGTAATTTTTACAGACAGACCCTACAGACCATCAGATACTGACTTCAGCTGAACTGTCCTGCCTGTTCCTTCAGTGTGTTGTGATCACTGGTCCCTCAAGCTTCCAACTTCTTCTGGTTGTACCAGCAGGGATGTCTCCTGTGCTCCTGGGAGTTGAGTGACTCCCAAGAGGATTTTGGTTTTTAACTCTCTCTTCTCCTTTCCTGACATCATTAGTGTCAGGAGTGAAGCAGCCATGCTAATAACAGTGCAGATTTCTGGTGGGATTTGAGACACCAGAGCAGTGAGCTGCTTTGGCATACTCCAGCTTGGGATGGTGTGATTTGGCCACTGGACCCTCCTCTGCTGCAGGATCAAGTGAACAGGATAATCATGTCACAGCAGTCCTGTGGATTCTTGTTTTTACCAGGAAAGTGTGTGCTGGGGAAAGACTTCTCATGTGTCAGGGCTGCAGTAGTTTATTGAGGGAAGCAGTGGAAAGCGAAGGGGGCAGAATGTTTACTTTTTTAATACAAGTGATAAAATTCCTGGTTCTCACTCTGATAAGATACCAGAGGACTTGTGACTGTCTGGTATTTCTCTAATTCCTAAGCACAGATGAGAGTGCAGCCTAGGAGAACCTGAGGAAGTTGTGCACTGACAATGTTAAGTCTCAGTTTTAGACCTGAGTGCAAGTATCAGGATATGGAAGTTTAGGTTTCCATACCTACTGACCTCTAAACTTTCTGTGCTTCTTTATCTCTGATTGTCTGTGTCTGAATACAGGTTTCATAAGCAAAAGAGTTTGTACTGTGAAGACTGAGGCCAGGGAGGAGAACTCAGGCAGACTTTTTGAAAGACTCTAGAAATGTAAGACTTTGGAAATGTTTTTGTAATCACAGGGAAAATGCTTTTCAGGAGCTGACACCTCTTTGTCAATTAAGACTTTTCTTTCATTTGAAGTTGTCAAACATAAAAAAAGAAAAGCTTTATTTTAATGCAGTTCATAGGGTTGGGGAAGAAACCAAGCTGGGGTTCAAGCTGCCTTGCAGCCATGAGAAGTGAGAACAGTGAGTAACTGGACAAGCCATTAGTGGGGAAGACACTCAGCACTGATTTCTTTGTTCTGACAATTGTGCCAAGATGCCACACACGTGTACTTGCTGTGCAGGTAATTTGTAAGCCATTAGTACCATGGAGCAGGGAAGAGCAAATAGATCATCATTTCTTGAGCAGGTTAATTGGGTTTTTTGTCCCCCAGTGGGTTTTGTTTCTGTTGTTCATTGGCAGGTATGGCACAGGCAGCTCAGAGGGAAGGGCATTTGGCTGGCATGAGGAGTGGCCATGCTGAGCTTTTAGTGCTGGTGACAGGCAAGGTGGTGTGAGCAGACAGCCCAGAACCTCTGGTGGGAGCTCAGCTTCACCCATGCCAGTCAGCACCCATTCCAGTTTGGAAACTAGGAAAGAGCATGTAAAACACACAGCTCTGCCTGCCCTTGAGCTAAGATTATGATCCCATGGGCAGTGACAAATTCTCTGAAACAAGGCAGCGTTTTGGTTCCTAAAGTGTTTGTTCACTCTGGCTGAGCCAAATCAAGGCTGCTGCTCTAGTCAGATTCTGAGAAGAAATACTGAGGGAAATCTGCAAAATCACTGTAATCTGGTGGAACAAAGTGGCATAAATAAAGAGTGGGGGTTTTTTCTGCTGAGCATCATATGGTAACAGCCATTCCTGCAATCAAAGCTCAGGAGAGGCCCAGGATGTGAAATGGTGCTATAGCTGTACCACAGGACAGGGGTCTGGGATCCCTTGTGCTTCATGACCCAGCACATTCTCGACTTCACAGGGATTTATTTGCCTCTCTGGCCACTTTTCAGTCAAAGCAAACCTTTGGGTCTCCCCTTCTCATTAAAAAAACCACAACAAACCCTATTTCCTTCATACAAATATATATCTGAAAGGAAGAAAAACACTTTACAGGAAAAGTTGAAAAATAGCGCTTAATGTGTTTTGGTTTGTAAAGCAAACACCTCTGTAATGAAGTAACCCTTTCAGAACCATGCTCTGTCCTGCTTTTCAAAAACAGTGCTGCACTGAAGGCAGGTGGGATCCCAAGAAGTGCAGGATGTTGATCTAATTCTGCTGTCACTGAAGTCAGAGCTACAGATTTCAGTAAGAGCAGGTTTATATCCATGCTTGCTTTGTTTGAGGAAAACAAATTAAATTCCAGTGCCCTAAAACTGTCTGTTGGTTTCAAAGGCTGTATGGAATAGCTGATGTGTCACTTAGTTGTGATGAATCCTTAGATTTTCTTCTCAGTTCTGAAAAATACTATTCGGTGTTTAGTAGAACAAATATTCCAGTATAAAGATATCACTTTTACTGCCTGAAAAGCTAACATTTTTGGAGCCATCACTGTTTTTATAGTTCACTAAATAGGGGAGCTCCTAGAGCAGAATACTGAATGCTTTTTAAATCTGTATAGGGGAGAAAACTGTAGTTTCACCAATGTCCAATATAAAATCAGCCCAGTTCATACAGAAACAGAAAAATCTTTAGTGACAGTTAAGAGGAATCAGTCTAATTTCATTCCACACAAACCTTTTTATGACTAGTCTGAAAAAAAAAAAGGAAAACCCGTAGCATTTACCATGTGGTCTTATTTCAGTGAAATGCTAGCTTATTCTAGAGAGCAGTGAAAGTCATCAAGGCTTTTGAAAAATATATTTTGAGCGGAATTGGTTTTCATCTTCTTTTCAGCTTGCATGAGGGCTGCTGGGATAAAGTCCCAGCAGGTCCCTCTGCCAGCTGGCCTTGCACAGAGTTGTGCATCTGCACCCGAGGCCATGTGAGATCTGACCCAGAGCCTTTCCTGTTCTGCTCTGCTCATCCCTGCCCATGCAGCTTTTTGAATATCTCCAAAAAAGAGAGGACACTTTTTTGTGTCATTAGTAGAAAGGCCAAGTGATGAGTCTGAGCTACAAAATTATTTGAGCTGTTTTTCTCTGGCATTCTGTGCCCAAGGCTTTGAACTAAAACCCTGCTTAAATGCTGAAACAAGAAATTCTGCTGTCAGAAAACATTGCCTTTTTATTTATTTTCCATAGGAAATTCCTTGTAGTGGAGGATGCTAACTGGGCTTTGTTCCTTTCTGTTGTAGTTGGCTGATACCTGATCTGTGTGTGAGGACTCACTTGTCCTCATGGAAGTGGGAATTAGGATTTTAAAAACAAGAGAGAGATTTAAATGGAGTTTAAATCATATTATGTTAGTTTAGTGCTATGGTGTAAATATCAGTCATTCTAAGCTAGGGAGAAGTTCACACTGTAGATGTTTAATTTTGTTATCTCTTCATCCTATCAATAGCTTTGTCTCCTCTTTTGCCCCCTTGCTGCTCCTGCTGCATCTGTCAGCCTTGGAGAGCTGGCATGATTTCCCTGGCAATGCCACACGAGTCCAGTCTTAATTCCTATTACTGTCTGCCTGTGGGACTGTATGTAGGTGTCTGTAATACCCTGCAGAAGGCAGCCAGCAGCAGTTCTTCCTCTTTATATCTCTGCAGCTCAAATCCTGCAAAGCCCTCTCTTGTAAAGATAAAGGTACATTTATCCTCATTAACGAGGCAGTGGGTCTGGAGCCCTGGCTGGGGGCTGAATTATGTCAGCAGAACCGTACAGTGACTAAAATGTTATTGCTAATAAAGACCAGGCAGTGCTGGAGGAGCACCTGCACTTTGCTTAGCCTAGCCTGAACATGAAGAGTTATTCATTTGTGAATTGTGTCAAAATTAGGAAAAATGCAAAGAAAATACCGGTTTAGCCAACACAGGGTGAGAGGGACTGATGTTTGTGATGATGAGGGAAGGGAGCCCTTCAGACTGGGGAGTAGAGGGTCATGAATTGCTTGGCTGGTTTTAAACCTCTGGCCCCAGAGGACATAGTCTGTGTTCTGCAGAAAGGCTGTTTTGGGAAGGCAGTGCCCTTCCCTGGCCAGTGCTGGGGCTGTGGGATGGAGCACTGAGGTTTTACTCCTGCTCTTCAGGCAGCCTGAGCTCAGCTTGACCCATAGCTCCAGTCCTCATTGTTGTGGTTACATAAGGGAAGCTTCCTACTTGGGGTTCTGGATTATCTGTCCTTCAAAATTCAAATATTACTGATTAAGCCAAAAGTACAGAGAATTAATTTAGTTGCTCTTGAATTGATTGGTTGGTTGCACTTTTTTTTCTGATCTCATGGAGTAAGGGGAGCTGTTCTACTCCCCTCCCTAATCTTGTTGTTTTTGTTGGTTTTTTTGGGTTTTTTTTTCCATTTTCTCTTCCTTAGCACCTTTTGTCTTTATGAGCCTCTGCCCTGATTTCTAGCCACACAGAGCTTGGAGAACAGCCAAGCTTCAGCCTTTGAATGCCAGGATATCACTGTCCTGGGTCAGAATAAAGGCCCACCTTAACACAATGTCCTCAGTGCTGCTCAGAAAGAGAGCTGCAGATTACTGAAACAAGGCAGGGGTGTATCCTCCTTCCCCTGAGTAAAGACCAGAAATTGCCTGACCTAGATGCAGCTCCTACTGTACTTAGTAATTCTCAGTGGGTTTTCTTTGAGTTTGCCCAGTGTGCCTGTCCAGGCAGAGCTTCCTGTAGGTGATTTTGTTTCTGTACTGCAGAGGGTTTACTTGCCATTGTTTGTTTTGGATTTTGCTCATAATCCCATCAGCTGCTGCCCCAGCTCTGAGAATGGACAAAATATAAAACTGATGATCCTCCTCTGCTCACAGAAGAGCAGCAGGAATGCCCTGAGAGGTGGTGGGCATTTTTATTAATGAGGGTAAATTAGTTTGATCTGACAGCGAGGTTATGAGGAAGTTTTGTATAAAAGCAATGACAAGCCTCAAGATGAAACCACGTAATCAGAAGACAAAAATGAAAGACTCTGGGAAAGAAGACTTTGGGGAGCAATGGTATGGTCATTTGTTGTTGGAAGTGTCCATCCATGATTTAAGAAAAGAAAGCAGAAACTGAAAATTGTTGTTAAATGTTTGTAGTCAAGGTTAATAAAGCATATCCTATTACCTGCTGATGTCATTTGCAGCAGAAATGTAGGTTGTGAGTTACTATGACTAGTGGAAGTGAGAGCTGACTGCTCTCATACAAAATCTTTGTTTAGAATGATTTCTGTGGTGCAATGGAGTGAAGGAATAAAGTTATATTGTATCAAATAAATATCATTGTAACAGGAGCTTCAATAAGGAAAAAAAAAAAGCCCAACAGTGCAAAAGAAAGATTTTTTTGAAAATTACTCACATTCCTGTCTTTTATTTTCCTTTTCTCCTAAAGCAATTTTTTCCCTTGATGATTGTCTGCTCTTGCAATTTGCTCCAGACTAAGCACAGCTAAGAATTAATGGACTCAATAGGAATCAAGTTCCTAAAACTGCTGAACCAAAGTCAGTGAGATCTGAAGGGAAAGTCAGGCCTTTGTGTGCCCAGAGCACCTGTGTTGTGTCACAAACAGCTGTAGGTGGGGAGCCTCTGAGAGCCCTGCAGGTAGAGTTGTGTTCCATCCTTAGTGCACTGAGGATTTGGTCTTAATTCTCTGCTTTTTCATCTGCATGCATCATGCTGCTGCTAAACTAACACACAGCAGAAAGGCAGCACAGGAGTAGACATTTTTTGTTAAACTTTGCTCACTCTAATAAAGGCTGAGTCTGATTTTGTGGGGAGCTCTTAGCTCCTATCATCAAGCCAATGGGAACTGCAACTAATTTGCTCCCTCTTTTTTTTCTTTTTTCATGTTTCCTTGACGTCTTCTGACCTGCACGTCTTTCCTCATCTGACATGGTTTAGGTAAGTGTATGAGCTCTAAAGGAGTGTTGTTTTATTGTGGGATTTTTTATCCTCTCCCCTTCTGTACAGCACATGGCACTTGTGACTGTCCTGCAGTTTTCTGCCATCTGTCACATCACCCTCCGTGGGCTGAGCTGTGAAGCTGCGCCCTCCGGGTCCCTTCAGCTCCAGATTTGGGAAGGAGGGTGACCTCACAGGCTCTTTGGGACGCCCTCAGTGATGCCCCAGCTCCCTGCAGGGGCCAGGGCAGTCTGCAGGTAAAACATTGGTTTGAAAAAGTCAGACGTATGTCTTGACACTGAGCAAGGCGTTTGCCACTTTGAGATTCATCCAGATACCAGTCAAAAGACTGTGCTTGTATATATTGGTCAAGGCTGTGTGTGTTTAAGAACTGCTGATGTTTTTGTAAAAATAGATGATGACAATGTAGCTTTGCCTGTTAAGAATCATTCTGATTTTTGTATTTGTAATTTTGTTAAGATTGTCGGGTGTGAATTTTTATATTTGGCACCAGTTGTATCCCACCAGTTGATAAAGCCCAATAGCACAGTATCTCACAGACTATCACCTACACTTATTGGGATGAACCTTACCTTAGTAAAGCAATTAATTAAACACCAAGACCTGACTGGAATTTTGAAAGAAATTCAGGAAAATGGAGAAAAATCTCTAATTACTGTTCATCGTGATACAAAAGAAACAAGCAGAGTTCTGCAAAGAACAAGATGCAATCCAGCACTGGTGGGATGTGCTCTTTGGGTGGTCACCAATTGCAACTGGCGTTTTAAATACATTATGTCAGCCCATTACTGTCTTACTGGTTTGCACTGGTGAAATGAGTGCTACCCCACAGGGCTGGCACCCCTACAGCTGGTGAGACAAGCTTTGTGGTGTTACCTACTGACTGCTGAGTGAAAGCCACCTTCTCTTACCAGAATTCCATTCTTGTCATTTTCCCCTTTCTTGTGCCTACAAATCAAAGATGCAGTTGTTTTGTAGGGCACCTTCATGTGTGCTCAGGCTATAGCACTTTCAAGATCACTAGGAGCTGGAATTTTTTTTAACTTCTCCAAAAAATTTCGGTGTTAAAAACAAACAATGATTCATGAAACCTTCTTTGAAGAGCTGCTTGAAAAATCTCACCATTTTAGGAAATATGTTCATATACTTTTGAAGTGATAAATCCAGATCACGGTAAATTCAGATAGAAATAATTTACCTATTGAGCAGTAGAGCTGCTGCCATGTGATATTGACTCTAAAACATTATTAGACGTAGCCATTATTTTTAAAATTCAAAATGAAGTGGGTTTTTTTATGTTTTCAGTGCATCTAGACATAGAGACCATGCTGGCATGTATTGAGAGTGGTAATATAGCCATGTGATTGAGACAAGTGAAGCACTTTCCATGGCTGGGGAGCTGACTTGTGTCCTTGTAATCTGCTGCTGAGAGAACCTTTAATTGTCATCACCGTGTGACTTTTTAATGGATTCCTTTTGTTAGAAAAATACAGAATGTAGAGATGCTGATATTCCAGGGCAGCATTTTAGTCTTGCATGATGTAATAGAGTAGCTGCTGCCTTCACTAAACCACAGTGGATTTCCACTGATAAAAATGAGGCATAATTTGAATTGCAGAATAAAGATGCATGGATTGTCTCTCCTTCATGAGTATTTATGTGTGAGAAACATGCAGCTATACAAAGCCTGCATGCATAATGTGGGAGCCCATATGCTTGACAAAAGAGAAAGTATAGAGGGCAGCCTACTTGTTAGATTGCCTGTGTAGGAAACAGATACTTTGTGGAATTAACATTCAGAGCTTTTGTGCACTGCAGAGCTAGTTAGTTATCCTGCTAACTTCTGTGAGGCTGCAAGGTGAGGAAACAAGGACTGAAACAGAAAATAATCCCCAGGGGCCTGAGTGTAAGCGTTGTCTCCATGGGCAAACCAGGACAGACCAGCTTAGAAACCCCACTCCAGAAAATCCCAGCCCATCAGCAGCGTGGCTGCTCCCAGGAACAGATGGTCAGGCTGCCCCAGAGCTGGCAAGGTGTGACAAGGTGCTCTCTGCCCCAGCAGCTCTGTGACCATCGCTGCAGTCCTTTTCAGAGGTAGTTGTCCCAGCTGGAGAGTTTGGGAGTGGCACTAACCACATCTGCCATGCTGTGCTCAGAGAAACAGCAAAAGCAGAAGAATTTTGTCTTCAGCACATGAAGTTTGCCACTTGGGCCCTGGCACGTGGAGAAATGAATCACTGACCTGCATTTGTGCTTGCTTCAGCAGAGCCAAGTGCTGTGTCACATGCCATCCTGGCATTTCCCACCCATGCAGGGGCAGCAGATTCGGTTCATTCTTTTCAGCTGTCCAATTCCCACAGTGCCACATTCCCCAGTTACAGCAGGGCATATTGAACTTGTGTCCCCACAGGTTCTTGCAGCATTAAATGAGTTATACTCCATTACCTGGACTTTCTTGACAGCAGTCAAAGTACCTCTGCTGCCTTAAGTTTTATCTTTCATGTTTTTCACATTCTGTGCTGCCCAGGGGTGCAGTTCTGAGCCTCACATTCAGTGTCACTCAGCTCTCTTCAGAGAGCAGGTAGACAAAATAAATCCTTTTCCTGCTGAAGACCAAGGACAACCATTACAAGTTTTCAGGCCCAAAAGCACAAACAACAGTGGGCTGAAGAGAGAAAACAAGAAAGATAGGACCTCACAACCCAAAGCTGTAACTGGACAATTAAACCCCAATATGAAAATGAACCAAAACTGATCAAAGTGTGAGACCTTGTGACCGTTTGTCCATTTTGTGACCATTTTGGGTCCTCTTTGGGTGTAGCCCTGGCCAGGCCCTTGTCCTGCCCAAGGTTGATCCTGGAGGCCTTTCAGTAAATCCCTACTTTATTCTCCAGCTCTGTCCAGTCTCTGTTCCAGCTCAGCCTTCCCAAGGCATCACCTGTCGTTGTGTGCTCCTTTGGGAAGCCCCTTTGGAGGCCTTGCCCCAGAAGCTGCTTTGCAGGGAGGGATGGGGGTGACTGTGGGTTGGCTCCTTGTGAGCATATGGAGAGAAGGGGAATCCAGCAGAGCCACCTTCTGTCATTTGACACACTCTGCTTTGGGGCAGCTACGTTGAATATCCATGCTCTAGGAGTCATTGCCGGGGAGGAGGATCTGTAACTCCTGTGAACTGGGTAGTTAGGATGAGCTGAAGCTACTCCAGGTTGTCCCTTTTAGAAGAACAGGGAATTGTGCATTCCACTGCTGCCTGTCCCTTGTGTGGAGCAATTCTGAGGAGTTGGGCACCAGTCTGTGAGGGGCCAGGATAAAGAGGTCATCAGCCACGCTGCCCAGTGTCAGAGCTCCTGTGCCTAAACCTGTCCTGGGCCCTCCTAACCCTGCTCAGGGTTGCAAAGACAAAGAGAAGGAACATTTGGGCAGGAGACAGTTCTGAAGGGGGCTGTGCATCATTTGTGTTGTAGCAGTGCTGAAAAGTCTCGATTATTTTAGCTCCTGTGTTGAGCTAGCTTCTAACCATGTAATTAATGACTGCCTCTGCTTAAACTTGTCATCCCACTCAAAGAGGAGACAAACAGGCAAGGGCTGGGATTAAGGAGGAGAGGTAGATGCAGACCATCCCCTGACAACAGCAGCTGTCAGCTCAATCATTGCAGCTTTTGCTGCTGCTCTGAGGGGCTGGTGCTGCATGTTCTAATACTTGGGAAACATGACCTGAGAATTAATGGTCCTAAATTTCAGCCAAGGAGCTTGTGCTTGTATTAGAAAACGTGGTGAACTTAGGCACTGGAAAAGGTTACTAGAGCAGGTGGGGGGGAAATTTGCTCAGAGTTATGGACTGTCTGGGAAAATGAGTAATTCAATAGTTTTAGGTGCAGTTGAATCTGTCTTGTTAGCAGGGTCTCTTCAGGGTCTTTAAACACAGTTCTGGTGAGCTTCATCTGTTGTGATTTGAATCCATCTCTTTTTTTTATTTTGTTCTTAATTTTTGTGGGCCAGGGGAAATGTCAAATACTTGCTTAGCATAGAACACCTTTCCAGAGGCTCCAAGAATCCAGCTTACCTGACAGAATAGAAGTAGGATTATGGCATTAGTGTGTTACCTTTTCTTTAAAACCTTCTCACGGAATTTCCCCACTGTTGCATGACTCCTTCTGTGGATTATCATGACACTTCACCAAGCTGATAAGTGATGCAAAGAAAACCAAGATTTCAGGACACGTATTTCACTTCAGCTGCCACATAGTGTGATAGACATTTTGCTTTGCAATTAGGCAGCATGCTTATGTACTCTAATCTGCAGCAATATTTGCTCTGTTAATAACCTATTAGCAGCCTAGAGCATGTTGTCTATACATTACTGCTTCACAAATTATTGAATTTCCTCTCACAAGTTCATGTGAACTGAAAAACAATATAGCAAAAAGGGTGAGAAAGATTGCTTTCATAGAAAAGGCAAAATCTGACCTCAAGATCACAGATAATGACTCTGTGATTCTTTTCTTGGAAAACCCAGATGCTGAATATGACCTGTTTCAGACCTTTGTACTTCCCACCTCCCTGTGCAGTGAAGCAGAGAGTGCAGTTTGGGTCACTTGCCCAGTGCCAGCAGCAGTCAGGTAAATCACAGCCCCAGGCAGCATTGCTTGTCACTCCAGTTTCACTGCAAACCTTATGGCCCTTTGAGCCCAGGAGCTGTTAAACACCTTGCCCTGGATTTTATAAATGGTGTGCAGAAAAGAGGCAGGGATGATGATTCCTCTGCTGCTGATTGCACTGTCCTTGTGGGGAATTAATCTCTGCCTGGCTCTGAGCCTTCCAAAGGAGCACTCTGCCTTTGCTCTGCACCTGCCCCAGCTGTGCCTGCATCCATGGGATCCAGGCTGGCCCTGCAAACCCTGCAGGTCTGGGGAAGCCAGGGGGAATGCAGGGCTGCTGGCAACCATGGCAGAACAGGATCCATGGGAGTGCCTGCCCAGCTGTGGACATTTTGCTGCCTGGTAATTGTCCAAAGTGAGGGGTTTCCACAGAGTGCCTTACCATGATGAGCTGTTGTGTTTTTCAGCTGGGGGAATCACCACTGATTTTTGTGCTGTGGAGGAGACTCTTAGGCTGGCAGTCTGGGACTTGAGTGCTCAGGCTGGAGCCTGGTCTAGCTACACAGGAAATTCTGCTTTGCTTGAGGCTGTGTGGTTACATCAGCTCTGCCTGAGCTGCTGTGGGCAGCAGCTTGGTCCTAGCAGCCCATGGTCCCTGGATTCTGCTGCTGACAGACTCCATGGAGAGGGTTATTCCACAATCTGGGACACAGCCAAGGGCACACTGCAGGCCTGGCACAGATTGCATTAGCTGCTGGCATTGCTTGCAGTCTGTGGGCTGTTGGTTGGGCAGTCTGACCACAGAGATTTTGGGCAGTGGCACTCCCAGGTCTCTGCAGGATGTGTGACCTGACCAGTGAAGGAGTGAAGGCTTTCTCTCCAGGCTCTGTTTGGAGTCTCTTGGGAATTTGTGTAGTCCCCATTTCCCCCAGGACACTTGGAGGGGCCGTGGTGGCCGTGCTGCCTGTCCCCCAGGGCGGGCCTGTGCCGGGAGGGGTGGAAGGATGCTCACAGGATGGATTCACAGGGTGGATTCCCTGTGTTGGCTGAGCCAGGTGTTCCATGAGAAACAACCAGGGCAGGGCTGGTGAGTGCACACCCACAGCCCAGCAGGACTGACTGTGGGTACAGAGTGGTCGAAGGAAGATTGTTCCTTGGAACAGATTCAACTGAAAATTTGAGCCAATGTCTCTTTTCAGTAGCTCCTTCTTTGTTTCAATATCTATATCTTCTTTTAGTTCTGAATATTTTGGTTTTTATAGTTTTTTCCAAGTTTTTAGGTAAAGAACTCAATTTATGTTGAAGATTTGAAATGCTGTTTGTTCAGTTACTTACATCTAATGCCGGAGCTGTCCTTCCTACATTCCCACATCTTTTTTTTTTTTTCCTGTAGAGAGATGGCCTGAGTGTTTGAGGCAGGTCCAAATGCAAAATCAATAAAAACTCATTGCTGTACATGTCATGGTATTAGAGCTCAGCTAGTGAGACTCTGCTGGGCCAGGAGCTTGCCTCCAGCCCCTTATCAGACACTCACCGTGCTCTGGGCTTTGAGGCCACAGCACAAAGGGAGAAGTGATGTTCTGCTGATCCTAAGCAGCAATGAAATTAATATTGCTCTGTAATTTAGGTGTTTTACCAGCAAGTCACAATACTAATCTTCCTCTTTGTCTTCTGAAAATGAAACAAACCAGACTTTGGAAACCTTCTCTGTAAGGATTTTGCTCACTGACTATGAGACAGGATACCTAACAAGATTATTCATTAATTATTATTATTAATGCAAGTGTTTGTTGCCTCTTCACAGTTCCTCAGTACTGTGTGCTTGAGGTTTGCGGGCTCTTTTCCTCTCTTTAGCTTTGCAGTTTCTTTTAGAAAAGCAATGTAAAAGAGAGACTTCCTTGTGTCTGGGTTGTTTTTCTCCATTCCTTAAGTCTGCAGGCTTTATTTTTGGGTCATTTTTGAGTCTAAGAGATGAATTTTGAAGGTTGTGAACTTTGCAGCTTACTAGGAAATCCTCTTCTGTAGCCAACAGAGTTATGACTCATTATCTTTCCTGCAGTTCTTTCTGGAAGGGGAAAATACATATATTGGGTGGGGAAACTGGATCAGGGCAATGAGAATAGGAAGCTTAAAAAATTAAAACAGACATAGGCACTGTAGTATCAAGAGGAAATACTTTCTGCCTTTACTTCATTTCTGATTCCCCATTTATTAGTGGAGTTGAATATATTACATATTTAAAGAGGCTTTTACATTTGGAGTGTGGGTTTTGATGTTTGGGATATTCTTCCCAAGAAATAGGCCAGCAGCAGCAGCAGCAGCAGCTTCAAACACACACACTGACCAGGGCATTCCCCATGCCCAGCATTTCAAATATCCACTGCTCCAGGTCTGGGGGGATAACGTGGTGCCTAGAAAATGGTGCATAAAGAATGAATGTCAGTTACAGAACAGAAGTTGGATAAATAGGGTAGGGGGAGGTGGGTTTTTATGGCACCATCTGCCTCTGTGATCTGGAGCCTGAGTGTAAAACCATGGCTTGAGCTCTGTACTAAAGGTTAACAAAAGCCTTTAAATAGGGTAACTAATGGGTCAAACATATCTTCACTTGTTAGGTTAAGACCCACAAGTCATCGTTTGTAAGAAGGTGGGGGGTGGATTGGTCACTGGAGAGGAAAGACATTAAATTAAATGTGCTGAAGCAGCCACATGGGACCCCTTAATAGTTTCTGAGTATTTTCTTAATGAAATGTAGCTTAATGCAATCCCACCCTCCCAGCCTGACAAACGTCAGCTCTGGCCTTCTGAAGGCTCTCATGTCACTGCTGCCTTCTAAACGATTCTGTGCACTCTCCACTCTCTGCTGCTTTCTGTCACTTACAGCCCCTGGTTTTTGACATAAACAAGGGAATTTGTTAGTGAGAAGCTGGGGCTGTCAGGCCTTTCAGTTTTGCTTTTCACCTTGTTGCTTGCTTATAACAAAAAGTAAGATATATTCAAGTGGGGGTTGTACAGAGACCGGTGGTACATTAAAACCAGGCAGCAAAAGTGAGAGGGGGAAAACATTTGCGGAGTATGAAATATGGATGGGGATGTGAGCCTCTGGAGGTCATGCTTGAATAGACAGTGTTGTAGGAGGTGGATCCATGGAGCCTCAGCACTGGGTTCATCTGCTGGTCAGGACTCAGAGACAGCAGTGCTCTTTTGGGAACAGTGAGTAGAACTGGGTCAAATGCAGGCACCTGAGTCATTGATTCATTCTGAGAGCCATTTGGAAAAAAAGTGCATCTTAGACATGTCTTTTCAAAAAGATCAAAGGCCACAAACCCTCATAATAATTTTTATGAGAGTGTGTTAAAACACAGCTACAGCAACATTGCAATTAACCATTCCTCATCAGTAGCATCCTCAGGGATGAAATGCTGGACTGTCTCCTCTAACAGCTCAGGCCTGGTTTCTGTTAGGAAGGGGCTTTAGTAGGTACTTCTGAAACCTCCCCCAGAAGAGTTTGTCCTTCAATCCTTCTCACTTTCTGTGCAGGAACTGACATTTTTTTGTGCTTTCTGTTTGGTAGGGAAGGAGCAATCCTCCTCCTCTTCAGCCCTAGAGATGGATTGGACTGGGAATTCCTGCACACAGCCCATCCCAGAACTTGCTCATCATTTGGGGAACACTTATATGTTGGTTTTAATGCTTCTAGGTCTCACAGATATTGCAAAATATTTTTCTGCAAGTTGGCTCTTTCTGTAGGTGCCTTCAGCCTCTGTTAACTGTGTGCTCAGGGGATGTTCCTCCTGTTGCCTGGGCTAAATGCTAAAAGATCCAAACACTTGGATCTCCTCATATTTTCTGCCTTCACACCAGCGAAGCACCTAAGCCTCTGGAGTCTCTCTGATATTTCTGGTCTCCAAGGCAATGGAAGCATTGCTCTGCTCTGTGGGTCTGCCTGTCATTGGCAGAGGAATTGCCAAATTCTTTGGGCAGAGCTGTGGCAGTTCTGCAGTGGGTACCATCCTGTTTAACAGCTGAGCAGGCAAGGAGCAGGGCAGAGGGTGTATTATCACTATGCTTTGCTTCTGGCTGCCGAGGTGCAGAGTTTAAATGGCTTGTCAAATGTCTGCAGCATTGAGGTAGTAGGTTTTCTGCCTTTCTCTGTAGTCAGTCTTTTCTTTCACTGAATTATAATTGTTTTGAGGTAAAGATGCTTTTACCATCCTGTTCTGGCCAACAGGTTTTTAGGAATGAGAAGCTTTTGACTTTCTCTTAGAAGTATTTGGGAAGGAGACAGAATCTGATAGTGTTACTGAGGTAGGAGCTGGGCTCAACAGGAATGCAGGGGAAGCTGATTGGAATTGAGAGGCAACAGGAAAAGTGGAGGTAACAAACACAGTCTGAAGTATTTCTCATTATCACATAAGTACGTGTGGAAGAAGGTCAAAAAATCTGTTACCTCAAACTAAATGTGTCTGGAAATGAATCTGACCAATGTGTCCCACTACATCAGTCTCCATAGTTCCCCTCACGCTGATCTGCTTTGATTTTATGTTAATTGTGCATGTGCAAAATGAATGTATTTGCCTAGGCGAGTTCCTTTCTGGAAGCTAATCCTTACTAACATTGATAAGGATTGTCCAGCAAAGCCTGCTGAGTCCTCAAACAATAATAGAGAGCACTTGCAAACCTATGAAATGGATGGGGAGCTTTAAAATAACTCTCCTGCCCTGCTGTGTGCTTCAGCTATTGTCTGACTTCAGTTCTGGAGAGAATTGCTCAAAGCCATCCCTTCCTTAAGGGCTCTGCTAATCAACATAATCTGCTTTATGAAACAGGACTGGTAGTCTAATCGATGTGTTTGTATAAAAGAAAACTCTGATAGTGGAAGGGAATTTCCTACCCTAGCTGACATCTCAGCCAAGAGGCGTGGGAGTGACTTGGTGTGGAATCAAAGGTTTATATCCTGTGATGGTGTTTGTCCCCTGCCATGGTGGGGACACTCACAGTGCCCAGCAAAGCTGTCCAAGCTGGCACCATTTCAGAGTAAAAACAGTCTGTGGAGACACAGACAATGCTGTGGTCTGTAAGAGGAGGGAATACAGGTGACCTCATCCCTGATTAGTAACAGCTGCGTTAATTACCCAATACAGCCTCACCCCTAATGAGTCACAGCTGTGTCCAGTAAAGGTAAGTGTGATAAAAGGGAG
>VZUA01010306.1:4589-36105 GCA_013401035.1 Horornis vulcanius | reverse complement strand
ATTTATTTTCGTCTGAGTACTCACCATTGGTTCTTCTAGGGAAAATGTTGTGGCAGAGAAATTACCAAGGAGCCTGCAATTAAGAGAGATTGCAGTGACAAGACTGACACAATAGGAAGAAGGTTTCAAAAGGCACATGGGGAGGGAGGGGGCATCTCATTCATTTAGCACCGTAACACCAATGCAAAATGAAGTAATTAATTTAGGACAGATTGGTTCTTTCACTCTGTCCTGCTGAATGTGTAAACAAAATCTCAGTTGTTCGCTAAGTGTTGAAGAGTTTGAGAGAATTAATTGAGGAAACCAACCCTCCACAATCTGTTAACATTTTTGTGGTCAGATAATAATAGGACCATTTTGGGACAGGGGCAATGTGGTCTTCCTATGCTAGCATTCCAGATGCTAGTTATCAGCATTTAAGGGATTTTCTGAAGAGGTTACACCAGACCTGTGCTTATATACCAGCATCAATTGGCTTAGAAACCTTCCTGAACACCTAGTTTTGTTCTTCCAGGCACCCTGTGCTAATAATTTCCACAATTTCTTTAGCCAGGTCATGAAAAAGAATGGTCCTTTTGAGGCCAAACACTGTTTTCTTTTTCCTGTGTCTTTGCTAATTCTTTGCCATCTTGTAGATCCTTTCTTGACCACTGCATAGCACAAAATTGATCTTAGCAGAAAACTTTTCACAGGAATTCCAGAATCTTTTTCCTGTGTGCTCTTTTTCAGACTGCCAATGTAAATGGGTAGTTAGGCTTTCTCCTTCCCCTCTGAATTCCTCTGTACTTATTGACATTGATTTTTATCGGTCATTTTATTACTCAGTCATTCAGCATCCAGTCAGACAAGAAGGGTCCAAATTTGGATTTCTTTTAAGCACCTTATTTTTCAGTTAGAAGGGTTTTTTTCCCCTTTTTCTTTTCCTGACTAGAGCTATGTACACCATGCAATCACTTTTAGTGGTTTGTCTTCTAGAAGAAACTCACCATGATCTGGTAGCTATTTGCAGCATAATGTGCTGTCACCTCTTCATGCTACAAGGTCCTGACATTTCAAGTAAATGTCATCACGTCACAACTTCCTATCAGCACAGCTCACTGGGGTGATGCACATGGTGCTACAAGCCCTTGTTTTGTAAGAGATCTCTGCTTATGCAAGGGGAGCCAGCATGATTTCATAGCATATGTATTTCATATCTCAGAACTTAAGGTTTGGATCTGCAACACTACCTGGGTAGTGGCAGCAGCTGTTTCCTCTCAGTAACTGTGAGGCTGAACTTCGAGCTATATGCTGAAAGGCTCTAATTCCCTTATGTTCCTATGGAAACATGAGAGGAGCCTTCCACCAAAGCAAGCCAAGGCCTTGGGCTTAACACGCATAACATGTGAACTACCCGTTTCTGTGCCTATTTGCAGGAGCCAGCTCCCAGCATTGGAACTGTGCCTATATCAGAAACAGAAAGGTCCAACCTAACCTCTACAGTCTGCTGCAATGCATCCATGAGATGCTTCTTCCCCTTTTCACAGAAGTCATCCATCCAAAGATACTTGTCTGTGGTATAGCAGGGCTCTGCTCCATAATTAGTTTTGGTTCCAAGACAATCAGGACAATCCAAGACAGTCAGGAAGGGTCTGGAGCAGTTGCCACTTAAGCAATGTGTGCAAGTGAGAAGTGGGGGCTTCGACAGACTGCTAACTCTGCTGCCCCACAGAACATCTCAGGAAATGTGAGGCAATTGCAATTGCTTAGCCTCCAGGAAAGAGGGATAAGCAGAGAAGTGCTCAGAGGTAAGTGATAAGAATTATTGCCCTGGAGCAGGGTGATAAGTGGTAACTTTGCTATCCCACCTCAACTTACTCGGGTGTGTGAGCTCTTTGTCTAAGCTGAAATGCAAAATAAAGTTGTGGCCTATCAGCTGATCAGAGCTGGCTTGAGGGCTGAAGTGCATCCAGGTTATTATTACTGTAACTGGGTAATCAGACCAGCCATCAAACCCCAGCACTGCACACGGCAAGCCACTGCCAGCAGACGCTGCTGATAAGTCCAATCCAATACATATGGAACTAGCTAAGGGAGAAAATTCTGCCTCATTGAAAATCACATTATCCAGCCTGCCACCCTTCACTGGCTTTTGACTTGTCACACAGGCTAACAGACAGGCAAAATACTTGTTGAGAACCAAGGAATGGGTAAGAGACTCTTGTGTTTGACAAAAGCCAATTAAGATCAACTAAACCTTCTATCATTCCTCTTCCAAAAAAAGCACATCTACCATATTGCATAAAGAGCTCAGTTGTGTTCCTGGTTTTTAAGCAAATGCCAGCAAACATAAAAGAACTTGACACTCAGTAGGCAAAATAATTAAGAGGAGCGGGGACCTTCAACAGCAGATGCCCTTGACAGGTGACATGTGCCAGTATCCTGGATGACTCACTGAAGAGGGTATAGTGCTGACAAATCTCATGGCAGGTGAAGATAGTTTCCTGAAAGCTATGGATGCCAGTGAGATATTGATGCTTATCCCATCAGATCCTTCTGCAAGCATTTGACGAAGTGCTAAAATACAAATGATGTGTTTATATTGTATAGTGAAAATAAATGGCCACCACTACCGTGGCTTCTCCTGTAGCATTCATCAAATCATAGAATGGTTTGGATTGGCAGGGGCCATAAAGACCATCTAGTTCCTTCCCACCCTGGGGGGGACACCTTCCACTAGACCAGGTTGCTCAAAGCGCGTCCAACCTATCCTTGAACACTTCCAGGGATGGAGCAGCCACAATTGCTTTGGGAAACTTTTGCCAGTGCATCAGCACCCTCAGTAAATTCAGATGTTCAACAGTTACCTTGTGCTCCTCTTGGAGGCTCTTGTTTCGTGGTCCTGGAAAGAGGAATCCTTGGCATGAATTGAGCACAAGTATTAAAGTGTAGGACTAGAAGCAATCTTTTAGGTCATTCAGTCCTGTCATCCATTATCTCAGCAATCCTGCTATATAATCCCCTCCAAAATTAATGAACTTCATCTTGAAAGCAGCAAGTAATTTTTTTCCTCTTTGCAGTAAGAGGCTGTTCTGGAAACTGCACTGCTCTGATGGTCAAATATCTGATCCAGGTCAAAGTGATGCCCTTCAAACAGGATGCTGCTGTGATGAAGTAACGAAAATGCTGGTTTTGCCTCCTGGCAATAACACACAGCTCACGTTCAGCTTAGTGATCTGAAACACCGGTTTTCTGACTCCTAATTAACTTTGAATCAACAGGTTGCAACTGTGTCTGAATCCCTTCCTTTACCTCAGCTCAATGGAGAAGTTTGTTCTTTCTCTCAAACAATGACTTAGGCCTGATGTTTTTCTGCCAGGCCAGATTATCTTTAGTGGATTTCCTTATAATCAAATCTGCTATGTTTTTCCATGTATCACCTATCTCTGTGGCTTCCAGTCCATGCAATACTTACAGTGCTGGCTGAAGGCCATGATTTTAGTTGCCAAAGCAATCAGAGGATTAGTCCCCACTCTATGAAAATCTAGAATTTTTGATCTGTGAACTGCTGCATCTGCACTTCACAGCAGAGCTCACAGTGGATACAGACTGAGGGTAAGTGTTTTAAATAGGGGGATCTGGCTGCAAAACAGCATTTTGGAGGAACACAAGATGTGATCACTCCTCAAACATTCTCAAAGCTTTCTATCTGAAACAGAATTTCCATCATTTCTGTCACCAAGATGACAGCCAAAGAGACAGTCTAGTGAGGATTCAGCTCACTAATTTAATCTGCCTACAATATAAATGTTTTCTTTAGAGATATTTGCTGTAGCCTCCTTTTATAGTCAAATGGGAGGAAAAGGTATTTCCAGAAGGATTTGTATAATCTCTTAGGGATATGGGCTTTAGGGTGATACAAATTGCACTCTCAAAGTAGATTTCTCTCTCCACTGATTGGAATAGCTTCAGATAACTTGCTTAGATGCACAGCGCAGATGTCTGCTTTTTGCCAAGTGATTGTTAACCCTGCAAGTAAAAGAAACCAAACAGGAAGATCCTAATATTCATATATTTCAAGCAGAATTTTCACATGCATAGAAAAGGATGTTACATAGAAAAGGCCTCTACATTTTTTTGTTTATTTACAAGCTTTTAGTGTCTTTAATTCACTCAAATATTATGCTGAGTGATATTCTGCCTCTGTAGGGTAGATGAGGTGAATGACTTTATTGGTATCTGTGGAGTTATTTTAATTTATAGTTGCACCAAGGAGAGGTGACTAGAGCCCCTAACTTCTTATTCCTGCCTCAGTCATGACCTTTCTCTGTGACCTTGTGAGAATTGCATTATCTGTTAATTTTCTGATACGTAAAATTAGAATGATCATACTCATAGACTGTTATGATGTCTAATTAGAAAGTGTAAAGCACTATGAAATCCTCTGATGGAAGATGCAGAGGGTAGCTAGCCTAGGATAAAGAGGATAAAAAGAGGTTGTGCTAACATAACAAATACTTGAGAAATTACGCTTGGGGGAGGTGAAATGACACATATCTGCAGGGCAAGAAATTATATCAGCAGCCTGTAACTGCTGTCAGCGGACCTCAAATCCACTGACAGGAGTATGTCTATAAAGGAGGTTTGGACAATGAAATTGATCACTAGCAGAGTTCAGAATCAGGTGAAACACTGTATGTTAGGATTATCCGGGGGAAAACCCTTTCTCATTTGTCTCTCTGGAATTTGATTGACCTGATGGACCTTTCACAGCCTTTTTTCATCACCATTTTTGAAAGATTCATTGGTGTAACATTTTTATGTGCATGGCTTACCATTCATACCATGAGCAATAAAACCAGATTTCTGAACATGCAAGACATGCAGTTATTAGGAAACCTTTTCATTTCAGCAGTTCACTGAATGCCGTGGCCTTTTCCAGGAGCAAGCAGGGATTTCTGAATTGCATTGTGTGCCACTTGAAAGTTCCTTCCATGGAATGATGCCAGTTCAAAGCTCTTGATAACCAGGATTCTCACATGCCCAACTCTCCTCTCATCCTTTTGGAATGCCATAAAATACATTGCTCCTCATGTCAGGCTGCCATCCCTTTGTGACTGTCTTTCTTTATTCCTCCCCAGGCATCACTGTGGACAAGTTTGGGCTGATTTACTTTGTGGATGGCACCATGATCAGGCGGATTGATCAGAATGGAATCATCTCAACCGTGTTGGGTTCCAATGACTTGACATCTGCTCGGCCTCTCAGCTGTGACTCTGTTATGGACATTTCTCAGGTAACACAGTGGTTTGGTTTTGTTTATGCAGAATGCAAGCCTACACCTTCACCCTTATCTGCATGTCTGTGTACTTCCACCACGGGTCTGACAAAGAGGTAAGGGCTCCAGGAGAGTTGCATTTCTACAGAGTTTACGATATAAAATTGACCGGATCATTAAAAAATTACCTTATAAGACAGATAAAAACACTCAACTGCTGTAAACTCATAGTTTTCTGGGGGTGATCTTTTCAAAGATGTCCCAGCCACAGAACTAACTTCTTTCAGAGTTCCCAGTCAGTGGGAAGGCAGATTCCTGGAAAGGCAGGTTTTGTAATGCTCGTGTCTCACTCTGCCATGGACTGTATGCCATACTCCATTACACCATCTTAGCTAATCACAGGTTTTTTTCTTTTCTTCCCCTCATCCTAATTTGGCCCAGCACAATTTTAGACCTGAATCAAATTAACATAGGAAATACTGATTGGAGGATGTGGTGCCAAAATTAGCAACAGCAGGAAAACAAGAATCTTGAATTACATCAAATTGCAAATTGGTTGCAGCTACCATCATGCTGGGCTCTTAAGTCCTGCTGCTTCAAGGTGGAGAGAAAGAAAAAAAAAAAGAAAGAAAAAGAAATCTCATTGCTTTACTTCTGGATGGTGCAGCACTCAGTTTTGTGTGGCACTGGCCAATTTGTCAAATTGTGCAAGTTTCGGACAGTGTCCTTTGAAACCTTTGTGCCACTTGTTGTTTGCCTGATTGCAGGAATGTTGTCCTCTCCTATGAAAATATAGATCATTGCTGGAGGGCTAAGTACTGTTATTCAGCCACAAAAGATGTCAATGGGGTTTCCTTTTTGTAACTATATAGATAAATTTCCGTGCTCCCATATGGAATCTGTTCTTGTTGTTTTCCCTCTAATTTGAAAAGATTATTCTTGCTTCTTTGCAACTGGCTCCTACTGTCTGTAATTTATGAACAAGCTGAAATTATGACTTTAAAAGTTGTTCTGCCTTCTATAGAGGCAAAATTTTGACGGTTAAAGGCCACCTTGTAATATGTTTCTCATCTTACATATATAGTTTCTTCTTTATGTGAATTTCAGGGTCAGTTAGCACAAGATGGTTGTGTAATCAGGCTTTAAAAATTATTTACTTCCAGGTTCTGTAGCTCCTATGTAAACCAATGTCATGTTCAAACACTTCTGAGGTGAACATATATCAGCTGAAGACTCTCTTTTTTCTTTTCATAAAATGGCAGGAACCATTTTTAGATTAACCTGTACTGGCATTGGCAGATTAACCACTCCTGTTCTAGAGAAACATACTGAATACAAGCTTAATTTAAAAAAAAAAAATCCAGCTTGGGAAACAGCTTTTCATCATTTGCAGCAGATAGAAGGGTCTTTTCTGCCAGGTCCCTGAGGCTGCCTGGGACATGAAGACATGAAATATTTAGCTGCCACTGTTGACAAGGAATGGTTTTTAAGAAATTGAAAATTCCCTTGTCAGTTCAGAATAAACTCAGCTCTTGATGCTAACTGAAGACTGCAGAGCTTAAAGACCACTGGAAGGGATGGAGGCATGAATTATTAAAGAGAAAACCACAGGCTATAATGTTTTACTACAAGAAGGGTTAAAATAGGCCAGGAGCTGAGAAAAGGAAGGAGATTTCGCAAGCAGAGAACCAGAGCAGACAGAGTTCAGCAAACTGCTTAGCCATGAAAATAAGCCTCACGCACCCAGGTGTTAGAAAACACAATGAACTAATACCTTATATCTGATCCCTTAAGAAAATGCTGAAAAGGCATATAGAGGCATCAAAGTAAAGCATGGCTGTAGCAGAGATGTTTAAGTACAGACTTTTAACTGCTTAAAAATAGGAATTTCCTGTTTTCCTGTAGATCTTACCTGGTCTCTTCTTACTCAATTTTAAATAAAATCACAGTGAAAGATGGTTTCCTGGACCTGAGTCTGCTGGCATCCACTCCTCCTCCTTCCAATAAGGTTATAAAATACTCCTCTAAACTTAGTCATATCAGACAAATGAGAAGAAGCAGCAACTGAGATGGGTGGTCAGAAAAGAAGGTTCAAAACAAAGAAACTATCCTGGAACTGATACGTTCCCATCAGCACAAGACTGGGTTTTTTTTCTGTATAAACCTGAAGTAAAACAAATAATCAAAAAATGCACAACTGAGGTTTTTAAAAAAAAAAAAAAAGTTCTGAATTCTGTTGGTAAATGTTTTAAGGTTTAGCAACCAAAAGAGAAGATTCAATTGAAAAGAGTGTATTGCAGAAGCAGAGCAAAAAATGTAGTCATTCTAGTTCTCACTCACTTGTGGTGTTGCCAGTGACTGTTTTAGTGGATTGTCAGTATAGAACTGGGATGTGTCGCTCCTGAACCCATTTTTCCATTATGCTAAAACAAAATGTGAAAATCACCATGAAGGGACAAGTATTCTACTCCATGAACTGAAATTGCCTGTATTTCCTGTGAATTGCTATTCTGCATTTTTGCAGCATAAAGCAGAAAACCATAGGTCATAACTTAGATATTCACATATGCTGGCACAGCTACCAGTTTTGTGTCTATGCCTCGTCATTTACCAAGAGGAGTTCAGGCACTTGTGTGAAAAATCCTTTAGTAAAAGAATCACTGTTTTGTGTGTGATTTCATAGCACTTCACACAGCTAAATTTACAGTCCCAGGTCTCTGCTATGAGGTCCAGTTTCCATCAATTCAAAAAGCACAGCAGAGGGAAAATCATAGAATGGTCCATCATCCTGTTCCCACCAGCATTCCAGTGCAGAGTGTGGGTGTCCCCATGTAAATGCTTCACGTGACCAGGAGAGAAGCCCCCTCACTCACAGCAAGTTTTATCCTCTGTGGCCACCTATCAAGTTATAATTAGTTGTGGGGTTTTTCACCTGTTCTCCCTTTAATGCATGTTGATTCCATCCTCGTTGTGATTGATTTCTAGCATCACGCAGTAGAAAAATTCCTATAAAAATTCCTTTGTGTCTTTTCACCGTGAAGGTTCGTCTAGAATGGCCCACGGATCTGGCAGTGAATCCCATGGATAATTCGCTCTACGTCCTCGACAATAACGTCGTGCTGCAGATCTCTGAGAACCACCAGGTGCGCATCGTGGCAGGGAGGCCCATGCACTGCCAGGTGCCGGGCATGGATCACTTTCTCCTCAGCAAGGTGGCAATCCACGCCACGCTGGAGTCTGCCACCGCGCTGGCCGTGTCCCATAATGGCGTTCTGTACATCGCTGAGACCGATGAGAAGAAGATCAACCGCATCAGGCAGGTCACCACCAACGGGGAGATCTCCCTGGTGGCCGGCGCCCCCAGCAGCTGCGACTGCAAGAACGATGCCAACTGCGACTGCTTCTCGGGGGACGACGGCTACGCCAAGGACGCCAAGCTCAACGCGCCGTCCTCCCTTGCTGTGTGTGCAGATGGGGAGCTGTACGTCGCCGACCTGGGGAATATCCGAATCCGCTTCATTCGGAAAAACAAACCCTTCCTCAATACACAAAATCTGTATGAGTTATCCTCACCCATAGACCAGGAACTCTACTTGTTTGACACCAGTGGGAAGCACCTTTATACTCAGAGCCTTACCACTGGAGATTATCTTTACAATTTTACTTATTCTGGAGATGGAGATATAACTCTGATCACTGACAATAATGGCAACTTAGTCAATATCCGAAGAGATTCTACAGGGATGCCCCTCTGGCTGGTGGTGCCTGATGGCCAAGTCTACTGGGTGACAATTGGTACCAACAGCGCGCTCAAGAGTGTAACAACACAGGGGCATGAAGTAGCTATGATGACTTACCACGGCAACTCTGGTCTCCTTGCCACTAAAAGCAATGAAAATGGTTGGACAACATTTTATGAGTAAGTATTCTATAAATATTGGGGCTGCTGACTTACTTCTGTGTTCTCTGAACTGTGCAAGGTTGGTAGAATTTAATTCCCTGATCAGAATTATTGTCCAAATAAAATGGCCAGAACAGAGAGTATTAGATTTCACTCAAACACTAGATACTGGCAGTAAATGCATTAGAGATTGAATAAGCTCCCTCTACCAAGTCAAGAGTCAGACAGAATTTCTGCTGAGTTTTTCTAAGTAATTTGGACACCTGGTTCTCCTTAATTGTAGTCAGGACTGGAGATTTAGGTTGCGTGTCAGCAAATTTTTCTTGGCTTTGGAAGTGTTGGAAGTATGAAAGTTCCATCAGACCCTCTTTTTTCACAGCTTTTCACCTACTTCCTATGCTTCAGAGTCTTTTTTTGTGCCTGTTTGAAATGTCTGATGTAGAATGACAATTGGCAATGACTAATGAGAGCTTGCTCTGGAAACAATTCTGTAATTAATGGACTGCTCAGTTCCCCCTGTTGCAATTTGCCTCACTAAGCTTTAAAAGTCTTGGAACTGTTCAAGACTATCCCCTAGGAGTTTTTAAGCAGAGAGAAGACAGGATGCATTGAAAAACCCAGAGATGGCAGTATCTTGAATATTTGTGCTTCTTTTCTCTACTACTGTTAGCAATTCCCTGCTTATAAATATTGTGAAGACAACACATTTCTGATATAAAAAAGGACAAAGATGGATAATTGAGTAAAGAGCACCTAGAAGGATTCATCCTGCTGTTGGGAGCCCTTTCCCCTCCCTCTTCCTTAGTTTAATTTTTATTTACAAGTGTAACCTCTTTGAAATGCTCCTTTAAGTGTATCGTTTCCCACAAGCTTTGAATGGTTAAATGGAAGTGTTCAGCTGCCATAATAATAGACTCATTTTAAGAAACCAATTTGGCTAGAATACACGGTTCCCAAGATGACAAAAAAGTTGCTCAAAAAAAGGATTCAGGAAAGGAAAGCTGGCTAAACCCACATACCTGTGTGTTGGTATGTAGTTGCTTTGGTTCTCTCCTTAAAATGTTCCAGGCCCAGTTTCAAATTTCTTTGCTTAATACTCACTGCTCCTGCTCTTGCCTTGAAAAGAACTGATGGAAACTGTGATGAATCTTTTGAAATGTTATTAGCATTTCGTCAATGTTCTGCTTGCAATTACTGTAGCAGTATTCCTCGGTGAATCCAAGTTAATACCCTCCATCTCTTACATTGAATTTGCTTGAGGAAGGCCTTAGGGAGGAAAAAGAGGGTGTTTTTCTCCACAGGACTGAAAGCTGGCTATATTGTCAGGACCATTGTGCTAAATCAAGGGAGTATTTTCTTTTTGCAAAGGACCCAGTAGTTCCTGTGCTTGAAAACAGATGCAGCCACAGTGAAGTAAACTAAACATTACAGCTAATAATGGTCAGATTTATACCTCAAACATAATCTTTTATTTTAAAGTGCAACAGAAAATATAAAGGAGATAAAATGAGACAGAGGCTCAAAACCAAGTTGCTCTGTGGATATATTTATAACAGATCCATTATTTCTTGCTGTCCAAGAAAATAGAGCATTTGTGAAAGTCATCATTCTGATCCTTTTATGCACTTCAGAAGAGTCATAAGAAAGCCTTTTAGAGTTAAATGGAAGACAGTATTCCCCAGTGGCTGGACTATGGAAATCTTACTAGAGCAAGCCAACACTGTATGATAGCACAACACCACTGGATTGTGACTGCGCTTTCAGAGATACCTCATCCAAGCCTGTGATCACTTATCTTGATTTAACTGTTCCTGACAGTTTCTGATGCAACTATATAAAACTACAGGGTAGAAGTCTATATCTGAATTAGGTACTTCAGCTTCCCTTTGCAGGCAGGTGGGGAGAAGCAGGCTCGTTCATGGTGAGTTTCTTATGAGTTATGTCAGGTATTTCCTTTAGGATGAGAAGAGTTGTATTCTGAAAGTTTACCTCTGCAAAGGTAGTAGAGAATGATGAATTCAGATACAGATGTTTACATTGCAGATGCCCACAATTTGGTCAAATGGACCATATCCATCATCTGAGTTATTTATAAATATTGTTAGTGATAACAATGTATTTACGTATATTATTGTTACTTTTAGAAAGCTTTTTCTATATGCTCAGCCTAAGTCTTCCATGGTTGAATTGGAGACTATTCTTTTTCATGCCATTCTATCCTGTCCTGTCCTGTCCTGTCCACTAGACTAGGAAGGCAGATCAGTGAATTACAGGGATTGATTCTGTCCAGGTTTTGCATGTGTAACCAGGGAAAGAATATAAAATCAGACTGATAAAATTAGAATAGGAAATAAGGGTCAAAAATTTCAATTGTTTGGTAAAGTAGGTTTCATTTAAACAAAAGATATTCTTGTACAGTCTGATGCCAGGGTACACATATAAGTGGGCTGAGCCTTGACTTTTGAAGCTGTAGCAAGGCATCAAGTCTTTGGTGTGATTCTGACATGATTCCATGGCAAATCTGTCTAACTTGTTACTTGGATGGACAAACTAAGCGAATACATTTACTCATCACACTCTACTTGTAGTGGCTAATAGTAAGCTGATTTTTTCCCTGTGCAGCATTGATATGACTAATACTGTCACCTCTGATGCCATTTATGAAGAACAGTGAAAATTGAAGACTGGGCAGAAAAACTCTACAAAATATGCATTCATGGGGAGAGCAAGAGAGACTCGATCTATTTATCTCAACATGAATGAGACTGGGAAGTGTCCAGATCACAACATGTCAGCCAAAGCTCTCACCTAGAGAGGGATTCTCAGTTTAGCAGAGAAAGGCTTGAGAAGGGTATGGGGCTGTAAAGAAAAGCTAGAGAAATTCAAGTTGACAAGAAGGTGTGATCTTGTGAGGCTGAGGTGACCTTACTGGTAGAGTGACCAACCATAAAAGCGCTATATTCTCCATTTCTTGAAGATCTTAGATCAGGACTCTGATGCCTTTCTTAAAACATAATCTCACCAGACAGAGGATTTGCATGACTCAGACACAAGCTGCAGGGATGAGTGCAGGCATGGCAGAATGAAGTCTAAATTCCTTGTTATCAAACAAGCTGAAGAAGATTATGTAAACCAAATAAAATCAACATTCACTACCTTCTTATTATTGGTTTCTGTATCAGAACATCAGGAAATGTACATTGGGAAGGTTTAAGTGATTTAGAGAATTCCTGTGAACATGAGTGGCTGGAAGGTGCTCTAAAGCAGTTTTCAGTCCTGGATGAGTGGAAATATTGTGCTCACGGCCAAAGAATTAAAGGCATTGAAACTGACTAAGGAAAAGTTTCATGTTTCTCACAGCACACAATAGTTGTTTGTGGGCCAGGGCAAGCTGAACACTGCTGCCTAAAAAGTTAAGAGTAAAGTAAATCCAGCTTTCAAGTTTACACTGCACCAGTGGCCCCATGAAGAACATTTTCAAAAGATTTACCTTCACCTGACTGTCTACAAAGGACCATAAGTCAGAAACCAAACATGTCAGAGCAGTGGTGTTGTGAGAGTGGCATCACTACATGTGTTCATCATGGACTCAGTGTCATAGTATGGCTTAGGTTGGAAGGGACCTTAAAGAACATCTAGTTCCAGCCAATATTGCCAGCATCTCTGGTTCTCCTCCAGGTGCTGTTCTTACCAGGGCATGTCTTAGCCTTTACCATAAGGCTGCAAAGAGCTCTGACCACTGTGGGCACATTGGTGTGACTCTGGAAAGGAGGGAAGGAGGCAGGATTCACTGATGCAGTACAGGAGGTCTGTCTCTAGGGCACACCAGGGAATCCAGGTCGTCCAAGGCTTCATGCTGGACTGGCACATTGTCCCTTTATTTTTGTGGGGAAAGAGACCTGTTCTGGCTCCAGGCAGTGGCAGACTCACAGCACTTACAGCTCTTCCTTTCACACATCCTACACCCAAGCCTGCTCTAACAATCCTGTTTTATCAGGTTTAGCTCTGAGTAAGACTGTGTATAATGGTGTGCAGTTTCCTTTTTTGTTTGAGAGTTTAACTTAGCTCCCTACAGTAATTAGCCTGTCCCCAAAGACCTGTCTATGACTACTTCGAGGATTTTAGCATTATATAGACCTTCTCTGCCCCTGCAGTGGGCTTGACATTATCTGTCAGTTAATGCAATGCAGCTCAGCTTGTCCAGTAACTGGATTAAAGACTTTTCTTCCCGTTGAACTGGTGACAGTGACAGTGATAATCAACAGCAAAGGAAGTTGATCTGGAAACTCAACCAGGGAAATGACTTCTTGTTCAACTCCTCCAGTCAAAGACAGAGGATGCTGTATGACTACTTGCTGCTTTGTTCTTGCTTTTCAACTTGACCTGAAAAAAATTGCTACCAGCCTTTACAAAGTTTCTTAGCAGTTGCTGTTTGTCTGCTTCAAAATCCGGAAATTCTTATTAATGGATTTGTTTAAATCAAGAATACGGCAATTATCTTGATTACTTCACTGAGATGTTATCACTGTACATTAATTCAGTTTCCCTCTGAGCCAAAGTCAAACCTCCTATGCATTATTTAGCCCAGATGAGGCTCTTTTACCTAGATCCTTTCTGTGTCCAATTAGTTTTGAAGGTCACCTCCTCCCATACAGACTCAAATGCTTACACACTGCTCCAGCCAAGCCCAGAAATTCAAAACCTTTTCAGACTCCCCAAGAAGTGGCTCACAGCTGCCTGGAGGGCAAAGGGTCTCATGGAGCCAGATTTTCAGATAAGTGGCAAGGGGAGATTTGCCCCGTAACACTGGAGGCTCTTTTACAGTGGACCAAACTCTGCCAAACTTCACACACTGTAATGGATGGAAGGTAGGAGCCAGCTGGACTGAGCATGCAGGAGGACCTTGAATGGCTTCCCGGTGACCCCCAGGGCTCAGCAGTCCCACCCGAGCACCAGCAGCTTTTGGTGCCAAAGCCAATGCCCTGGTCTGTGTGACTGTGATTTTTCAGGTCATACACAGAGTTTTACAGATTTGATTTAGTGTAGTTCAAGTGAGAGTCTTGTTCTACTCCTGCAGCAGACTGGAGTATGAGAAACACCTTTGGCTTTTGTCCTCCCTCCTCTTTTAGCAAGATTTCTTGGTTCCACTTGTTCCACAATTTCTACATGATAAAATGATGAGATTCTCCTTATTGTTCCTGTGACAAAGTTGCAGTGAAACTCCACTAAGTGCCATGATAAAATAGCTGTTCTCCAGTACCCTCACTATGCTGTGAGGTCACATTTTCAGTCACTGCCCTGCCCCAAAATGAAGGCCTGATAGCAAAGTTTAGTTGAGAACCGAGGGAATTACAAGTATCATAAAAGCTAGAAAGAGCACTTCTTCTTTTTTTGGGCAGTCAGAAAATTCAGCAGACTGTGACCACAACCTGGCCTTTGGTCATTAGGGAGAGGACTTGCCTTCATGCATTTTTGAGTATTATTGGTTTGTCTGTTATAGATTTATTTTTAATGTTGTGTTTAATGTTGTTTGAAAAATTGGGATGAGGCGAGCTTGTTAAGAGGTACTGGGTGCACGTTGGTATAATCACATGCAAAATATAGTTTGCAAGGTCCATTTAGACACTTTAGCTCTAAATGCAATATTATTATAGTGATTTTTTTCTGATCTATTTGATTTGTGTTTTAAAAGGCTGATGAAATGTGAAGAAGCTAAAATGAGGAAATGCAGAAACTCAGGCAAGAAATTGATTTCTGAATAGATGGTACTTAAGATGCTCTTTAATTCCCAAGGTCCAGGTCTCTACACAATGGTAATGTGATAAATGAAAGCTCTGAATGTTTACAAGCCGACAATTAGACCTCAAAAGCACCAAATACCATTTTAATTCTGTGCATTGAACCTTAGCTAAATACATTTCCAATTGGGAATGGATGGCAACGGCTTCCTTTGCTGGCCTAATAATTGCCACTGTAATTGTAAGTGCTGAGGCTTTGCAGCAGGTTTGAATGGGAGGCAGCAGCTGTGTTAGCAGGTGATGGATTCATTGCTCCAAGTGGCTGCTCTGTGCACTCCCATGCTTCAGTATTTCTTTAATTCTGGGGATTTCAGAGCATCTGGAGAACACAGAAGTCTTAGGCTGTGATGAAAACTGGCCCAGCCCTAAATCCCGATGCTGTGGAAACAGGCTAGGCAGCTTAGCTGCAAAATGAGGTGACTAGGAGAGATTTATGTTACTGCAAATACCAGGGCACACCTGCAGCTACATAAGAGCCAGTCCCTTCCCCTCCAAGCTGAGGTGTGCCCTGTAAGGGCCTTTATAGGGCTAAAAGCAGAGGTGGAAGGAACTGGCACATTTAGCTTGTTAAGCATATTATCTCTTTGGGATGTGCAAGTCTTCCCTGGGAGACTGTGAGTATGTGGTAGATGATATCAGGTATGTGTTGTGTGAGCTAAATGGGGAAAAAGAGGAAAATGCTCCAGTTCTGAGTAAAAGCAGAAAAAAGAAGAACTGCTTGCCAAGAAGAAAACACTGTGTGTGTTCATGCTAATGGGCTTCCCACACCTCCGTTTGCATTGCCACCACAGTGCTAAAAGGAGCTTTAGTCTGGATGTGAGTATTTTACACTTCATCTGTCACCAGTTAAAAATAATAATAAAAACGGGAACAGTCTAATTGTCCTACCTTCTCATTTTTGTGCCTTTGTAAGGCAGGACCTCCTTACAGCTGCAAAAATCAGTGAGCTGTCCCCACCAAAGCCAGTCCTTGGCAGATCGCTGTCTGGCTGCTGGGCAGAGAGAGGTGCAGCAGCTCCTGCACATGCAGAAAACACAGATGGTCCTAGTTCCCTCTGAAGGAGGTTAATGGGGTGACTAAGGATGTGCCAAAAGTCTGATGTACTTCTGCAGACATCTTAAACCTGTTCCAGCAGATCATTCCAGACTGTTCTGGCCCAAAAGGAGCCTTGCTTCTCAGGATCCAAAGTCCCAAATGAAAATCCTTGCTCTTGATGAAGTATTGTGAGTTTTGTACAGCTGTAAAAATGTAACTGATTAAATTAAGTGTATTGTACTTAGTCATTTTGATTTTACAAGAAAAATGTGTGCACAGAGCTCTAGGCACCATCACACTCTTTTTTTCTTGCCATTTTAACCCCATTTGAACAAGCAGAGGTTACTGGCAGATTTCTCCAGTTGCATATTTGCAAATATTATTTGTTTGCCCAACAGATGTGGAGAACCATTTGTGAGGGTGCTAGAAGCTTGAGGTCCAGGAACATTATAAAAATATTATTTAAAAGACACTACATACTATATAATACACAAATACTATATAAAATAATATTTATTATAAACTGCATGATTTTATATAAAAAGGCACTAGTTGCTTTTTGATAAGATCATGCTGCATTCAGACAAGGGGAAATAGCTTTAAACTGAACTGAAGGGTAGGTGTTACAGTAGATGGTAGGAAGAAATTCTTTACTGCGAGTGTGGTGAGGCACTGGCATAGGTTGCCCAGAGGAGCTGCGGCCGCCCCATCGCTGGGTGTGTTCAAGGCCAGGTTGGATGGGGCTTGGAGCAGTGTGATCTTGTGGAAGGTGTCCTGGCCCATGGTGAGGTGGGTGAAACAAGATGATCTGTAAGGTCCCTTTCACCCCAAACCAATCTGTATTTCTGTGATTTGATGAATATAAGGAGTTGGTTGTCTTCTGCTGCTGCTGGGGGCTGTTAAACAGAGTATCCACAGGGTTTTGAGGCTTTCTTTGGAGCACATAAGTAGGACTTGTATGGAGTAGAGATTTTGTGCTGACTCCACATTTTTCTGAGTGCCATTCAATTAGGATAAAAAGCTATGACTCACAAGACATTGACTCAGCACATATCACAATGAACAAGCTCTTTGCCCACATTCTGGCTTTTGCACTCCTTATTTCCCTAACCTGCAATCCTCCTTCCTTTTATACTCCTGTTATACCAAATTCACCTGTTAGATTTCAGTGCAACACATCTAGATTTGTGACATATTTTTAGGAGGCAAATTAGGCTTACTTTTAGGAGCATCTCATTTCTAAAATCTACATGAAGCAATAGAAATAAATCACACCTTCTAATCCACCAAGTCAGAGGTGCCAAATTCAGATTCATCTTACTGAAACTTCAGAACATTTGCAAACTTGATTCTACCCTTACCAGTTCAGACTGGTTTATATATATAAGATTTTTGATGTTGTGGTAGAAGGAATTTGGGGTGTTATACAATTCAATGTTTTCTCTGCTCAGGGGAGAGACTAAATCTTATCCCTTGTGTCTTGTCTCAGCAGATGGGATAAAGAGGCTGCCTGTGATGTTTTCTGTTTAAGATTCACATGCTGGTTTAGGAGGAGATGTACAGGTGACTGGAGACAGTACAAGCAAAATACATTTGTTTGAGTGCAAACAGGGCAGACACACATCTGGAGTAAATTGTTTGGTACTTGGGAGCACTTTAGTTCTGGCTCTTGCATGGAGATGCAGCTCAGATCCAGGCTGTGTGCTACTAGCTGCTTGGAAAAGCTTCACCTGATCTCTGCCAAACTCCTGCAATGTAATTCTGTTTTCACCCTTTTCTTGTTTTTATTTTCTTCTTTCTTTTCCATTTTACAAGTGGCTGATTGATTGCCAGGATATCAGAGGGAAAGGGCAAGGCTTGGATAATCCATGAGTGATAGGCTGAGTGTGGAGGGCAAATGCTTTCTTCTATCTTACTACCTCCCCTTCTGCTCAGTGGGCAAGAAAAGCCTCACATGATGGTGTCTCCAAACCTGAGGGCTGGGGGGATTTTCCATAAGGTGACCCACTATAACTTAAATATTAAACCTCGGCAAAAATCATCTCTTCAACCAGGCCTTCCTTGCCTTAAATCACTACCACCATATTTCAAAAGTGAAGTACCAGCACTGTATTCGAATCTGGAAAAAATGAGAGTGAAAGAGGAGACTTTTTTTTTTCCTTTATAGTGCAGAGCCAGTCCAGTGACTGCTCATGGGTCTCTCATCGGTTGCAGTTCAAGAGTGTTGCCTTGCTTCGCCTTGCCTTGCCTTGCCTTGCCTTGCCCTCCCTCTCCTCCCCCCACCAGCCCCTTCCCCTCTACTCCCCTTTTCTCCTTGGGTTTTTGTTTGGTTTCTGGGTTTTGTTATTAGATTAGGCATATTCTCTTATTCCCCAGCTCAGAGCAGTCCCAAAGAAAAGCATCGAGAGCTTCTCAACCATCTGCTCCCTCCAAGGTCTGATCATCTGTATCCAGATCCCCTCTAAGACATTTCTCTAACTTATTCTTAAAAGAGTTGGGCTGTGGGTTTTCAGTGTTCCATCTGTTCCTCTGCTTGGAGCAACCATAGGCATTGAAAATGTTCTGCAGCTTCTAACCTGAATTTTCATTGTTTCCATTTACTTTCTGTCACATCTTCAGTAGACATGATAAGCAATTTTTTATAATCCTCTTCACAATACCCGTTGTTAGGGTGGCATCTTTCCACTTCCTTATTTCCCGTTTTCTGAATGAACTCTTTTATTTTGGCTTTGCCTCTTACATCATGTTTTCTCAGCTTGTTATCCTTAATGTACACTTACATTACTTTGTCATTCTGAGGAATGGTGCCCTTCACTGCCCTGCACAGGCTTACCTCTGGGTAACACAGAAGAACAAGACCTCTGCTCACCCACCATTTACTTTGCATCCTCAAGTGATACATTTTCATATAATATACTTAGTTTCATATAAATCATTCTTAAAAGAGTTGTGTGCAAGACTTGAAAAAAATCAAGCGTTTATCCCTGATTGATTTTCTGGATTTTTTCTGTTTCTCCCTAACTATTTAAATACTAATTCCCTGAAAGTCCATCTCATCAGAAGGTCCAACAGCCCTCAAGAGATTAGTCAGCAGAGTTCCCTATTCCTCTCCATTTCAACTACAATAACCTCACTGCAAAGGTCTCTTGCCAGCCTTCTGAGTCTGTGAACCTTTTTGTAATGCCACAGATGGGAGGCATAATGGTGTGTCTGCTCTGTTAACTCAGGAGGGCTCTAGACACAAATGTCTGTTTCTCTTTTTATCAAAAAATAACTCCCCCAGCTTATTAACTGCTGTGGGGCCTGTGTGTATGAAGCTTATTTTACCTGGGCCCTGGTACATAGGTGTCCACATCACAGAAACCTTCCCAGATGGTGCTTATGTTGATTCCTCATTGGAAAAGCCAAGGACACAGTAGGGGTGAAAACTGTTCTGCTTTTTTACACTTTTAAATCAGCCCTTCCATATGGTTCTAGGAACAGTAAAAGGTAGACACAGGGGCTCAGCTGTGCACAGGACCATGTTCACAAAGAACAGTTCTCTACCTGATGTGGCCAATCTGGTCCTTGCTGCTACCTTAATATTTAGCTTTTTAAAATTAGATAGGGAAAAAAAAATAAATTGCTGAGCTTAGGACACAACCAGAAAAATCAGTTGGTGGCCTTCAGAAATTCCTAGTTCTTCTAGACAGGATGCACAGGCCAGTGCTTTTCTGTAAGTCACAGCATAGTAGAGGGAAAATAAAGTTACTCTTGTAAACAAGAAGCATAGTGCAGGTGAGGAGAGTTGGAAAAAATATTGTTAAAATACAAGCTAATGTGTATTTAGTGATTTTCTATTCTTTATTTCATTTTCTCCAGATAAAAGCTGTGATTTTCTTCTCATGAGGCCAAAAAAAGTCAAGACTGTCGGAAAGAGTGATAGCGCATTTTTCTCTGTGAAAAATCTGGATGATGACTTGAAGAATTAGGCTCTGCTTTATAGGATGATTCATCCTCTGTTGATGCTGTTGACTGCATTACATTCTCTCTTTCAGGTACGACAGCTTTGGCCGCCTGACCAATGTGACCTTCCCTACTGGCCAAGTGAGCAGCTTCCGCAGCGATACCGACAGCTCCGTGCACGTCCAGGTGGAAACCTCCAGCAAGGATGATGTTACAATAACAACCAATTTGTCAGCATCGGGGGCCTTCTACACCCTGCTGCAAGGTGAGTTGGGCCACCATCCCTCTCGTCACCAAGCTGCACACAATGGATTATCCATCAGGAAACAGGCATTGTCTTGATAATCCCAGCACCAAAAATCACCTGCATTCTCCGTGCCCCAGAACTCCCCACATGCTGGCACAGACACACACTCACACCTACTTACACAGCACAGTGGATGTTCTGCAGCTGTTTTTCTGCTCCATTCCCAGCCAGTCCCCTTGCCGTGCAGGCTCGTGCAGTACAGTCCTCCATCATCATTACCATTATTGTTGTAACTAAAAGGGTTGCATAAATCAAGCCACAATTCCAGCCAACCTCTTTGCTATAGTCTCTTAATGGCTTCTGACTTAACAGTTGTTCTCCTCCTGGGGCAGCCTTCCAGCTGGTTGCTGGAGATCTGATTCTTTGTTCACTGGCGTTTCAGACATTCACAAGGGAGCATCCAGAAAACTGACCGTCCCAAAAGGCCTGTGTTTGAGCTAAGAGGTGGCTTGGAGAGGCACAAAGGAGAAGTGGACAGGTGGGGTAGGACTGGTGGGACCAGGTTGTGGCTGTGGGAAGTGAGCACAGTTGTGCCTGTGGTAGGAAGGTGGGAAGCAGAGGACTGATTAGGTGGAGGAAAAGGAAATGAAGTGGGAAATTAAAGAGGAATAAATAGCAGGGGAGCACTGTGCTGACATGCTGGTAGTGGCAGAACCTGTACTGCACAAACAGTGCCAGCCTGGATCTCCAGGTTCTGAAAGCTAAAGCCTTCTTAGGATCAGGATAAGCTATCACACCTGTTCCCTGGGGCTTGAGGAAAGGGAAGGAACTTTCAGACTCTGCTTTCTTTACTCCCCAGACCTCATTCACTCTGTCTGTTACTGATTACAATGGGGTGTGAAACATCTTTTCTCCTTATGAGGAATAAACTGCTCCAAGTGGGGCAAGCAAGTTCCAGAGTGACATTTATTCCCACATCTCTGGGATACAATTTCCTTTCCCCTCCTGTAACAAGATCAACCTTTCCTAAAATAAAGTACCTGTTATGCCTGAAACACTGCTTTTACCCTTCTGAAGAGGGCAGCAGAGAGGGTTCCAGCCCCCTCAAGCTGGCCCCATATTTCTGTATGGAAACACTTTCTTATTCTTTACTTGAGCCTGTAAGAGTGATGCAACCTACCTCACCCCATCTCACTCACTCACTCACATTAAGATGTGTGGTAATGAGAACTGTACAGACATGAGTTTGGCTTCATCTCAAGAGCCTAATTAAGCAATAGAGCCCACTGTTGGGGGCTCTTTAGTGACAAAATTGACTGTGGTGTGTTTTATATACTCAACGCTGAAGGCAGTTACATAATGGTGCCACAGTCAATTCTGTCATTGTCCTGCCCTCCGGCACAGCGACATTCTGGCCATTAGAACATGCAGAAATACAAACAGCTTAACTATCTTCAAAAGTATAAAATTATGAAACTGTTGGCATCTGAAGAAACTCTCTTAAAATAAAGATCTGGATAATGTTGCAGAGGAGGTGGCTTAGTGAACCAAATTCTTAGTGAACCCTTCAGGAAACCTGGATCACACTGTGAGCAGGTGAGATCTGAGAAGGCATTTTCAGAAGACTGCAAATTCCTGTAGGATGGATTTAGGAGCTTCTACATTAGACACATCAACACTCCAGTGGGATTTTGTCTTCTGGACTAGTGACAAAGTGAGCATTTGTTCAATGCCAAAGTAGGGCAGTAGTGCCCTAGAGCCAAAGCAGCCTAAAATACAGCATCCAACAGCCCATGGATTTCATGTAGCCCTTGAGAAATGCCTTCACAGCCAGGGAAGAGTCTTCTCTTGGGAACATGTTAAAAGTAGAGGATTTACATTCCCCACACTGTACCACAACACTGGTGACAATAACCCTTCTGTGGTGCTTACATAACACGAAGGGAACATCATGTGTCTGATTAATTTCATGTGAACCTTCAAGCCTTCCTCTGCTTCCTGGTGAAGGAAAAAAGAGGGAGGAATATATTCACTATTCAGGGATATTTCACTGATTTGATTTAAAGCACATCTCCTAATACTTCAACATCAAAGTAAGCATCTAAGAAAGGTGTGGCAGCCAACTGTCCAGCCCTTCTCTCCCTTTGCAGACTCAGGCATGGAGGGGCTTTGATCTGGCTGGAGTCTGTGTCAAAGACCATCAACTTACAGTACTCAGTGGTAGAGCTAAAATACTTGGATATGCTTTGTGGATCACTGCTGTATGTTTTTGGCAAAATCCTGTGTCCCAGCAGTTTCACTATCACTGCTGTGTAAAGTTGAGTGGTGGTAGTGCTGAGGTGTCTGTGGCACAACTACAGCTGGTTACCACAGGAGCAGGATGAGACCCACATAAAAAAGGACCAGTTGGTCTCAAATTTCCTTCCCTAACTATACCAAACTGTGCTCTTTGCTGATCTATTTCTTGGGGACATGAAATGGTAATTTCACTGTGATCTTGTCTCCTGCTGAGCTATGGCAGAGCAACTAGTGAACAAAACCCAGCTTGCCTCAAAAAGGAAAAACACTTAATGAGAATTTTCAATGGGTGCTTTTATTCACAATTAAGAGTTTATGGCAGCCTGGGAGACAGAAATGGTAATATTTTCCAGCATTTGAGGAGCTTCAGATAAGGCAGTGTTTGTGTAATATGTTTTTAAAGCCATTCTGCACTGAGTAAGTCTCATGCTTTCTTGCCCTTCATGAGCTACTCTCTGCATAGATAAATGCCAGCTGGAGATTCAAAAGATGGGCTTTCAGCCTGCCTGATTCCTGAAGGATTTAGAAGACAGATTTCTCTTCTGTTAGCTCCTCCTGAATTCCCAAATACTGGCCTCAAAACCTGATCTTTCAAGAGCTAGTGGAGGCCAGATGTATAGAGACATGTGGGAGCTTAATGCCTCTGCTTTCTCTCCAAACATGAGAACTTCAGTTGCCTCCTGAAAGCTTTCTCAAGGGAAAGGATTTGGCTGTTGTTTGGGGAACTGGTTAGCATTAACTTGCTGTGCAATTTCCTGTCACTTGTGAGACAGTGAATGAGCTGAGGAAAGTAGGTGGCCCCACTTTCTCATATACTGTTGTGAAATTAAGATCTTTAGGATATAAAAGCATGGAAAGTTTTCAGTCAGAGTGATTTAAAACAAATATCTCACCACACAGTGTTTTAGCCTAGAGAAAGAGGTTTGAACCTGCATCATTTGGTAAGGTATTGCACAGTCCTTTCACTTTTTCAACCTGTGCAAGACTTTCTGCAAGAATGTGAGGTGCTGAACCGCTGAACCTCATCAGAATGAAAAAGCAGTTGTCCATGTTTACTTTCCCTGATGACACTGATGTTTTGCTCCCATTGAGTGGGACAAGTGAATAACAGAGTACATTTGGTTACAACCATCCAAAATGCTGATGCAGCCTAGGTGAGGGAGCAAATGAAGAGCTGGAGCTGTATCATCAAAGATGAGCAAAGAACTCTTTTCTGTCTTCAGACCAAGTCCGAAACAGCTACTACATCGGTGCTGATGGCTCCCTCAGGCTGATGCTCGCCAATGGCATGGAGGTGGCCCTGCAGACCGAGCCACATCTGCTGGCTGGCACTGTCAACCCCACGGTGGGGAAGAGGAATGTCACCCTGCCCATTGACAACGGCCTCAACCTCGTGGAGTGGAGGCAGAGGAAGGAGCAAGCGAGAGGGCAAGTCACTGTCTTTGGACGTCGGCTGAGGGTAAGTGAGAACCACGAGCACTTTTGGCCTCCATTTTCCATCTCATCAGTCCCCAGTCTCATGGCAGAAAGGGGTGGGCATGATTTGTATTGTCTGCAACAGGCATGGAGCTGCTGGACAGAGAATTGGCTGTTTACCCTCAGTGACATAACCTTTTATGACTGGAGTATATCATTATGTCTCCTTATGTGCTGATGTTCCCTTAGCCATCAAAGGTGGTACTGCTGATCTCCCTACCAAGTCCTCTACATCTCTGGGAATGTATGACCTCCCATCAGATGCCACAGGTTTAACCATCATTTCAGGCTGTTTAAGCAAGCCAGGGACAGTCAGAACTATAAAGCACCACACCAGTTAGTGTGTTAGTGCAGGTGTTTTCCACCTGTGCTGCTGGAAGTGCTAGAGCAGAGCACTGAAAGCCTTCTAAGCATATCAGGGCAGGCTGAGAGAGCTGAGGTTGTTTAGCCTGAAGAAAAGGAGGCTCCAGGGAGACCTTAAAGCACCTTTCATTATCTAAAGGGGTTCCAAGAGAGCTGGAGAGGGACTTGGGACAAGGGCATAGAGTTATAGGGCGAGGGGGAATGAATTCAAACTGAAAAAGAGAGGGTTTGGAATAGATACTAGGAAGAAATTCTTTACTGTGAGGACGGTGAGACACAGAGAAGTTGTTGCTGCCCCATCCATGAGAGTGTTCAAGGCCAGGCTGGATATGGCTCTGAGCAACCTGGTCTAGTGGAAGGTGTCCCTGCCCATGGCAGGGGGCTTGGAACTAGAAGATCTTTAAGGCCCCCTCCTACCCAAACCATTCAATGATTCTATGAATACTGTTCATTGGGAAACCTCAGAAAAAACTCTGGATTCCTGAAATTGCTAGAGTGTTGAACCTGTTGATGAACTGGGCTTGCAAAGCTTTGCACCACAATTGCTGTTGTTCTCTGAAGTGTTACAAGCAGCTCCAGCCTGACAGTACTCTCCCTCCAGGAGTACCCAGACCTTTCTGTGCTTGAGACTGATGTGTTTTGAAAACATTGTTCCGCACAATGCACCTCATACTTGTCAGGGCTGTTTAAAGATCTTACCCAATAAGCTGTAATTCATCTGCTAACTGCTGGCAAAGCTGGGAACTTGTAATAGCAAGTCCTGTGCACTCACCCTGTACCTTGCTAGTCTCAGAGTCACAGGCTGATGAACGATTCCTGGGAAGCTGCTCAGCACCTGGCAAATTCAGACCCTCAGAGAAAAATGCTTAGAGCTGTGTAATGCCACCACAGCAAAAGGACTGCAGCTATTTATTCACACTTAAGCTTGGCAGTAAATATCAATGCTCTGGTTTCAGGGTATGTGTTTCCCAGTCCTTGCTCTTCACCTCTCCCTATTCCCTGCTGCATGACCCCTGCCACTTTGGTGTGATTTCTCCCATCCCTCCTCGCTCACACTTGTCAAGTATTTCTCTTCAATCTCTCCACCCCAGCCTCTATTCTTTTCCCCATGGGTCAATAGCCTCATATTTTGTTACCAGGAGAAAAAATGCAAACAGTAATGAAAGCTGAAGCTGCTCTTTCAGTGTGAACTGCTGTGTATCTGCAGATCAGTTGTCATCATGCTTTTTTGTTGGGTTTGTCTTGGGGGGCTTATTTTATTTTATTTTATTTTATTTTAATAACTGATGAAATTTTCAGAAAGATCTTTTTCTGAAAAGAGAGGACTTTCTAAAATCTGCAGCTGGGTCACAGCTATCTGGTGTTCAAAACAGTTTCCATTCATTAGCCACAGCTCAGCTGCCCATATCAGTTTTATCTCCCAAAATTTTTGCAGTAGATTCAAACACAGAATGTGTCTGTGTTTCATATTGTACTACGGTTGGAAAAACACTTGCAAAATGAATTTTCAGGCNCTTCTTCCTTCTTCCTTCTTCCTTCTTCCTTCTTCCTTCTTCCTTCTTCCTTCTTCCTTCTTCCTTCTCCTTTCTTCTTTTCTTTTATTTTTCTCATATTTTCTTTTCTTTTCTCTTATATTTTTTTTTATATTTTATTTTATTTTATTTTATTTTATTTTATTTTATTTTATTTTATTTTATTTTATTTTAATAACTGATGAAATTTTCAGAAAGATCTTTTTCTGAAAAGAGAGGACTTTCTAAAATCTGCAGCTGGGTCACAGCTATCTGGTGTTCAAAACAGTTTCCATTCATTAGCCACAGCTCAGCTGCCCATATCAGTTTTATCTCCCAAAATTTTTGCAGTAGATTCAAACACAGAATGTGTCTGTGTTTCATATTGTACTACGGTTGGAAAAACACTTGCAAAATGAATTTTCAGGCTAGTTGCTGGTATCCCTATAAATCTGCCAGCATTTATTCACATTTTGAGACTATGAGGGCCCTTCTAGTGAAGCAGAAGTGCATCTTACATGGTCAAAGGACTCAAATAGGGCTGTGTTCAGAGGTTCAAAGTAGTTAAGGGTGTACAAAATGTTTTAAGCTGTGTGTCTGTGCGTGCATGGCAGCATCTGCACCCCTTATACAAAAACCTGCAAGGTGCTAATTGCCTCCCTGGGGATTGCACAATGTTTAACATATTCTCTGTATGATGTTCCCCTCTTCCCTCACACCAATAATTACTGCTTTCCCTGGCAGGAGAGAAACTTAGGAAAGTTAAATTCAACATGTTTTTGTTCATTTTGGGAAATGTTACCATTTTCTGCTATATGCGACTAAGTTATAATTTCCCTCTCCCATCACCCCACTACTCACATGAGACAGCAGCAAAGATGTGGTTCTCCATGGGGAAAGAACATCCCAAGGAGGCTCCAGCATCATTCCATGAAGCCTTTGAAGTGAGGACAACAGGATCTGGACACTGTAAAAGAGTGATGCTTTCTGCTGTCATCACAAGTATCCATTTCTTATGAATTGTGTCTCTTCCTCCCACGGTGTGCTTGGGAACTGGCAACCTGTGCCATGAGCTTGGCCAGCTCCCAGCACGATGAGGCCACTTTCACAGCTGCCTCCCTGACCCTCCTTAGGAAATAATACAATACACAACTCCTTATTGCATGGATAAGGCACACAGCAGGCACTTCTGCATGGATGAAGGGAAGAGGGACAGCCCTGATACCTTTTTCCATATTCCACCAGTGCTGACCTGGCTCTGTACTTGGCCATGCAGCTGTAAAGAAGCACAATATGTTAAAGCAGCCCCTTTCACTTTTGCTGCCCCACACACCCCATGAAATTTGTGATGCTCTATCTGCCCACCTGGAAGTGAGATATCTTTGCAGATTCAATGGCTATGAATTCCACCCAGTCCCGGCCAACAGCAGCAACAGACTCCATTTGCAGAGAGAGCATAGGTCCTGCTTCAAGGAACAGGACTCCTCCCGCTCCTCTTCTCTTTTTTTTATCAAACAAACTTGAGTTTTTCAATAAAGAAGGATGTAAAATAATCTCTGACAATAGAGCAAATAGGACAGCAAAACGAGATAGAGATGCTGGCTCAGTTCTTTTGTTTATTTAACCATGGTAACTCCTGTCATAAGTCGCCTTTTTTTTCCCCAAGACCTTTGGCAGCAGGTTAATGGTGACATCAAGACCTAATATCCCACAAATCCCCAGAGCCATCATGACCAGAGAGGGATATGGTGCTAGCCATTCCTGGTATGCTGACTAATAAAGATGGTCCAGGATGATCTCCTCAGTTTCTGCAAGACTGGCAATTGAGGTCTGGCAATGGCCACTCAAACAGTTTCAGCAATTTGCTGGGGAAGTTCCTTTGTAGGCAACTGCTCATCACAAGGTGTTGATGTGATGAGGTGATGCTGTTGGCTCCCAGAGTTCTCATTGAATGAGTATTTTTTGCCTTCCTCTGCTGAAGGTTGCCAGGCTATTTTTATGAGAATCCTCTCCCTTTTTGTGCTCTTGTGTTCCCAGGCAGATCAATGCATGTTTTTTAATCATCATTTAAGCGAAAGGAGTGCCAAAGCAAGTGTTGGAGAAATCAGAGATAGTGGTGTGTTTATGCTCTTTTTTTTTTTTTTTTGCAGGGGAAGCTAAGGGATTGAATAAAGTACTGTGGAACGTGAGTTTGGGGTTAAATTTAGTCTCTCACACATTTTAAAAGGGATGTCAAATCCACTGTGAATTTAAATTTACCCTGTCATGATCCTGTGCTGATCACAAGCCTTGTCAAGCACTCTGAGGGGCAAAACCTTTTCACAGGAGGTTTTCAGACTCCATTCCAGGGTAAGGTCTGGGATGGAGGATGGCACTTTATTTAGCTGCTCACCATAAAACACAGTTATTGGACTGCAGCCTGCAGCCCTGTCAGTTCTTCTGCAGAAAATTCACTTCTATGCAAGGCATGCCCTTGAACAAGTATGAAAAAGATTTAGACCCTCTTCAGAGGATACAGGCAGGGTAGGGTTCACTTTGCTTATCACCTTGAGTGGTTACTGTTAGCACTGCAGCACTTCTCAGATAAAAGAGACAGTACACCAAGAGAGCAGAAGAAAACAAATCATTAAAAAATAAAATACAGGAAAAGGGAGATTGGTTCCAGCTAGTCACACAGGCATTGCTTGCCAGAGCATAGGGAGGGTGGAACAATTTATGGCACCAGTCAGGGGATACAGACATTTGGACTGAGCCTAAAGAGCTATCCAGGGACCTGCTGCTTGGTCCTTCCAGCCCAGTGAATGGCACTGCTGCTAACATACTTCTCAGGAAGACCTCATTCAGCCTGGATTACTGTTCCAGCCCTAGAAGAGCTCTTTCCAGCTTTCTTGGCAAGACCTGGAGCAGAAGAAGCTGCAGCTGCCAGGATGGAGCTCCTCTGTGAATACATGGGAGGCAGAAGTGCTATTACTTCCTGCTTTGCTTTTCTTGTTTTGCAAGAAATTTCCATTCGTGTTTCTCTCTCTATAGCAGCAAGCAACTAGGAGATACCAAATTCCTCTTAGTTAGTGCGTCTGTACTTAAAGAGTTTTGATGCCTTTTTAATTATTTTCCAGCTTCCCTGTTACAGTGGCTGATTTCTTCTCTCCCATTGCACATTTACACTCTATTTCACACATATTTAATTAGAGCATTGTCTACCTTTCTACAAAGTTTCTTCCCTCAAGTCATACCCACCTTTTACCCTTGTTACTCATAAATTGAAAATTGTTATTGCACTCGCCTCTTCTCTTACATCATCCTCACATCATGGCAACAATTCCTTCTCTTCCCAGCTCCTGGGATACCTTGTTTTGAATTCTGGTTTTCTGGTGTCCCCATTCTCTAGGCTTCAGCATAGATGTCTGCCCATGCAAGACAAAGGCACTGCAGTGATTCAGCTTTTCCTTCTCCTGTTCTTCCAGGGCTGAGGGACCTCTTCTCTGTTGATTCAACCCCATCCTTTCTCTTGCTGTTTAGCTCTCAGATACTCCCACATCCCTAAAAATACAGCAGGAATTCAATCATACATCCTTTGAGCAATTGCCAAGCTCAAAGCTGGAAGGGGCAGAGAACGGTGTTCAGGTCACAGAATTATAGAATCAGATATTGTTCAGTTTGAAAATGATCTCTAAGATCATCAAGTCCAACTATGCAAAGTCGTACAAGTCGAACTAAAATAAGGACCACCATCATATTCACCACTAAACCATCTCCTCAAGTGCCATATCTACAGGTTTTTGAACACTTCTAGTCAGGAGTGTCAGTGTTACCCAGAGCAGGATAGGACAGTGTTTTTAACTTGATCTAAAAGCCTCATTGCAAGCAGCAAATTCTGGTTTACTGAGTGTAGCTGAAGGGCTGCAAAAATCAGCTCTTTGGAGTTTGAGATTCATCCAAGGAGAATCTACNCCTCGCACGCCGCCCCGGGAGGCGCGGTGAGACCGCGTGTCCTTCCGCCGCGGGACCGGGACGGGCGCCGAGCGCCGCCACAGCGCCGCGAGCGCCGGCGAGGGCGGGAACAGAGATTTGGAAGGGGTGGGACAGAGATTTGGAAGTGGTGACAAGCTCGTACTGGGAATACTGGTTTTCCTTCTTGCTTTCAAGCCAGTACTTTACTGTTGTGATGATGTGGCTTTGTAGGTCTCCTTGCACACATGGCTAAACATGAGAGGTATTATCAGCTCCTTTTTGTATTGCTGTGCACTGCAATCCCTGAGTCAAAATGTATTCCTACTCTTGCCTTTGAAGTAAATACTTTTGCATACCTCCAGTCCCTCTGCATTTCTAAAGATCAGAGTATAATTATGCCATTCTGAATAACCCCAGGACAATGAAGTTAAAACTCCAGCTCTTACAGGAAAATTCCTGCTCTGTATCATATCTACAGTGGTTTAAGCCTCCATACTTCATCTCAGGGGAAGCACTCAACCTCCAATACCTGCATTATATTCAGTAAACTCAGAAGAAAACACTGATTTCTGCTATGTTGGTACAGCATCTGTCTCTTTTCTACAAGTGTTCTTTGATATGCATGAAAGCAAAAGACTCAATATTCTAGGTTTGCTAAATAGAATATCTTGAAATATTCCTTGCAACAAGTTGTCATTCTGTGTTCTGTAGGTCACATCTGCTGTAGCAGTCCTAAACCTAGATTTAGGATATGAGCAATATTCCTTCACTGTGGTGTTTCAAAAGTACCATACTTCTGCCTCTCTCGTCACTGAAGTCAGTAAAAGCAATGTTAAGACAACTCTTTGCATTAAAAATTGTGTCTTATCCAGCGGCAATGAACAGCTGAATACTCTCCAGTGCCATGTAAAGAGGTATTTGGTGAAACAAGGCTAGTCTTTCTAACTTAAACTGTTTTCAGCTTGCTAATTCTCCCTCTTTTTCCTGTAGGTTCACAACAGGAACCTCTTGTCCCTTGACTTTGATCGTGTGACAAGGACTGAGAAAATCTATGATGACCACCGCAAGTTCACGCTCCGCATCCTCTATGACCAGGCAGGGAGGCCCAGTCTCTGGTCACCCAGTAGCAGACTGAACGGGGTCAATGTCACCTATTCCCCAGGAGGACACATTGCAGGGATTCAGAGGGGCACGATGTCTCAAAGGATGGAGTATGATCAGTCTGGCAGAATTACATCCAGAATCTTTGCTGATGGTAAATCATGGAGCTACACCTACTTGGAGAAGGTAAGAATGCTCTTCCCACTCAGAGATGGTGCATTTTAGGCACGTGAGCTTTACTCCTTTGACATCAGTACAGCTGATGTCACCTCAGGTAATTGCTGGTTCTTATGGTCCAGTGCTCTTCTTCTGGCCCACTAAGGTGCACATTGTGGCTTTGGCGCCAGACCACCACAGAGCAGTTGAAAATTGTGTGAGATGTTTTTTTCCCAGTCATTCTGAGAGCATGTGAACTGTGAAGCTTTGACATATGAGTTTTTAAGCATGATCTCGCTTTATGGAGTTGACTGCAATATAAAATATGCTCAGATAAAGTCAGCAGAGTGAACAGTAGGGGTTTCCAGAAGGATTTTCCAAGTGAAAACATCCTGTGTAGTCTGACATCCTGCCTTTTTCAAGTGGCCCATTTCTACTTACAAAAATACATGTAATTAATAAGTGAGGCATTAATTC
>VZUA01010300.1:0-12077 GCA_013401035.1 Horornis vulcanius | reverse complement strand
ATAAATAGGCATTTAAATAGACAATTCTAGGCATAAAAGGCAGTAATGGCTACCCACCTTCTTTCAATTAATGCTTTTGAGTATTTTAAGCTTCTTGGATGTGAAAGGAAAAAAAGAATAATGCATGTGAGCATTATGGTATCAGTTAGAGTGCTCTCTTCAGCAGCTGATTTTTGACATATTTAAAATTCACATTGATTTCCTAAAGTTTTTCTTGTCTGTGCATTCACGCAATATCCCAGACACAGTTTTATTTCAGCAAACAGGTAGGGAGGGCTGCGGGCTGCAGAGCTGAGGTGGTTGCTGGAACAAGTTTAGGCTTCTTGGTCAGTGTCTGAGAGGTTCCAGCCACTGACAAATAGGTGCCTTGAGAGCAGACAAATATTGCCAGTTTCCTATTCATCTGATGAAGAGAAATTTAGGTGCTTCTGTTCCATAGGGAGAAGCTCCTTGGGAGACCTGCAAAGGCATGTACTTGTCAATAAGGAAATTAGGTGGTTACTTAAAAAAACCTATTTCATTAGGTGCCAAAAATGTAGATGCAAATTACATGCTTATGTTGGCTAGATCCTTGTCACAGAGATGTGAATATTTGGCTTCAAGAGTCCTTCATCTGTTTTTCATCTTGTGGTCATTAATATTTTTATATTTCTGTACTCATAGGTGAGAAATTCCTCATTTATAGAGGTGACCTGAAAATTAAAATAAATAGAGGCCAGTCCAAAATGATCAAAAGATCAAACTGTTGAGTACTGAAAATACTGCTCCATGAAAATTGACAGTATTCCCATCCAGGCTTAGAAACTCTGTGCTGTTCTTGCAGGCTGCATCTTGTATTTGTAATCAAGACCAATGCTTTCCTCTTCTAGCTGTCAAACATAACTGGGAAGGGAATGTGGAAACCCACAACTTTGCTTTCACATTTTCTCGTTCATGAATTAGATGGGAACTATGGGACTGTTTACTATTTGGTTATTACCTGAAATGTGATCCGTGTAATTGGCCATAGAATGCATATCTGTTCTCTCTCAGACCAAAAACAATTCCAAGACCGTAAAAGAGGTTTCATTCTTGTGCCACCAGCCTTGCCAGTGAGAGTCCCCAGATGAGTTTTCATGTGATTTTCATTTTATAGGCTTTTTCTGGCAAAATGAAAACAAAACCTAACAAGCAAAAACCACAACTAAAACCCCAACAAACAACAACAAAACACCAAACCCACAAATGAAACCCACAAACAAACAAAAGATAAGAAAATGCCTCTACTTTGAATGTTGGTGAAAAGCTCATAAAAGGAGATCTGATATTATAAAAGAGAACTTGCTATTGTCTCCAAACACCGGTATTTTATCAGCTACTGCTTATTCAGATGTGATCTGTATCACACAGAGCTTATCAGATCTGATGAATGATCTAATTCATGTTCATACATATTAATTTTGAGAGGAATAATAAGCATGTAAGAAAAAACGTGCCGCTTCCATCTCTGGCTATATACCTGTAAGTTTGGGCCATGGAAGAGACTGATTCAATTGCTTTCAGGAGCTGATATCCTTTCAGGATTTCATTCTTGGTCATGTGAAGGGACTGTAAGTTCTTTTTGAGATGTTTACACAGTGTCTGCTACAAGTGGCTGGAGCATAAACGTAAATGGTGCACCATGAGAGTCATATTCCTCAGTGAAAGGCACTGCATCTAGAAAGTAATATAAGCTGAGAGGGAAATAAACTTCAGAGGAAATATAAATTCACAGAAAAATGCTATGTTTTAAGTAAGATCATATACATTGTTTCAATAACAGTCTTTTTTTAAAAGCAGATATTAAAAATGGCTGCAACACTGATAAACTGTTGCTAATATCAGTCTCTGTCTTCTAGGGAGGGAGCAGATCCAGCAGCATCCTCAGCTCCTGGCAGGCCCACAGAGCTATGGCAGAAGGAGCACAGTGGCATAAGCATGGCCCTATGGGGGAACTTCTTCATCCTCCATTAACGTGAGGAAGTTTACCTTCAGCTGGGAGGGGGATGCTATCTTGCTTTTGCCAAATTTGGCACAGGATAAGGATACAAACACAGCTAGTCATTGAGAGCACATTTATTTAATGTTTTTACAGTAACTTCTGCACTGTAATTTCCTGAATAGTATGCTGTGTATGGTAACCTACTTAATTATGCTACTTTATTTTTCTTGAAATATAGTCTCTTTTTGGTTTTGGTTGGTTTAGCAGAAGTGTGGGGAGGTAGTGGGCAAGGACAGGTCTGCAGTGGGAATTTATTTCATATTGCAACCTTTTTCTCAGCCAGTTATTCTCACTTCTCACTGAACTCTGTTCAGAAGGCCAGGTAAGCTGTGTGTGAAGAACAGCTTCAGAAACACTAGTGCTCCCCAGCCTTGACATGCCCCACATATTTGAAGGCCTGGCTGCTCAGTGTTTGAGCAGCATAGCTTCCTTCAAGGGACACCCTTCCCCTCCCATAGGCACAACCCCTTTAGTCCCATCTGGTACAGGAAACACTTAGAGAGCCTTCTTTTCCTGGCAATAAAATTGCAATTTGTTGGTCTCTAGTAAAACCATCACACAGTAAAATCCATCAGCTTTTCAATTAGAGGAATGGCAGATCAACCAGCCCTCTTTTTATATCCTCTCCAGTTCATTCCCTGTGTTTCCCCATCATCATTTAAGCCTTGATGCCATTGCTTGTGGAAGGAGTTTATTTGGTTGGCTTCATAAAAAATGCACCTCTTCTAGAAAGATCTGAAATCCCAGCCATACTGATTCTTCCTGAGCAGGAACTTCTGTGGATGAAGTATGGGGTGTTTTGCAATACCAAGGACAGACACCTCCTAGGTGCTGTTAGTTTCAGAGACAGTTATTTTAAGCACCACCGAAATGCTACTCTATAAGAGAGCACTGCAATGCTGCTGGAATGGCTGCCCATTGACAACTTCCAACCCTTTTGGGTAGGAGTGGTATCACTATTCACCACCAGCAAGCAGGGTGTTTGCTCTGGGGGAGCCCTGTGCCCTCTCTCTACGGTCTCTGGAAAGATGTGAAAGGACAAGATCCCCTTTTGCTCCACAGAGGGGTGAGCATCAGGGTCACAGCAGCATTTTGTGGTGGGATGCTAAGGCTTGGTACCGTGAGCCTGGGATGTGTACAGGGGTATGAGAGAGTATTAGGTCTGTCACAACAGTGCTGGGGGAGAGCCCCTCAAGGTGTGGGGCAAACTGTCCCGTTAGCAGTGGGCAGCTTTCCTCTTGAAACTTTTAGATGGTGTCTGGGGAGGGTCTCAGCATGAATTACTATGTTGGCAGTGTGGGGGACTGATTTGACAGCACAAAGGCACCTCAAGTTGTTGGGATGATTCATCCTTGTGGCTCCAGGTCCAATAAAGAGAGCTGAGACAGCCTGGCAGAGATCTGCACCCTGCTTTCAGACTGCTAGGTCTGGAAGAGAGGAGCCCCACTGGTGTCTCAACACTTTCCAGCCTCCACAGGTTTGATTTCTCCTCTATTTTACTGTGTCTGCTGGGACACAAGCCAAAGCCACACGGAGTTGGATCTGCTCCTGATGTTCTTCATGTTCCCACTGTTCATCTCTAAGGCTTTGGGCTGGCCCTTCAGAGGAGCTGAGGCCAGGAGGGAAATTTGGAGCTTGATCAGCTTCCTGAAGCGGAGGACTTTAGATTCAGTGGGTTGTTTCAATCACATCCCCATCAATATTTGCTAGAATAATAAAAACTCATTTCTTTCCATTAGCTCAACTTGGATTTGCTATGTTGGTGGTCTCTTTTTCTCTATTTTCTTTAAGTTTTTTCTGTATAAACTTAATCAAAACAAGTTTCCTAGATTTGCTGAGCGATTCCATGACATTTCCTGACTGCTGTCTTTCATGTCTGCTATGCCTGTTCCTCCCTGTCCTGCAAGGATCTTTAACACAACCCTCTGAACCCACATAGCCCCAGCCCTTCAGTCTTCCCTTCATAAGGCACTGAAACAGGCTGAAGTAGGCTTGATTATTTGTCAGAGTAAAGCTAAAGGGTGTCTCTCTGCTGCTCCAAGGGAAAAATCTCTTTCCCTGACACTCAGCTCTGATTTACAGCTCATGTCCTACGTGACCAGCAGCTCCCTGTCACCTCTCCCCTTCTGTTAATTGGCTGTTTTCCAGACACTGGCTCATCATGTCTGTCCTGAGGTACCGTACAAACTGGGAAACTCACTGTGTCATGCTGATGGGTGGCATTAGAGGGGGGAAATGGTGGCTTCCCCGTGCCCCAAGCCTGGGTGGGGGCATGTCTGCTGTTCAGAGGTCAGGGTGCAGAGCCCTCCAGCCCACCCAGGGCTTGCTCCCCAGAAAAGTCCATGCAACCTTCTCTCCCATCCTGGATAACCATGACCTACCTTTCTGCATCCTTTTACTGCTCTCTGATGGGATGAATGTCCTTCCTTAACCTTGCAGGAATGTGAGTGTCTACTGACAAGAGGGGGTGTATAAAACATGTCAGTCTGTACCTAATACCACATGAAGGTGCTTACCTGGAGACACTGGGGCATGAAGACTACAGTGTGCTCCTGGGGAGCAGGAATATTTATTGGTGGCTTTAGGCCTGAAAACCTTTGCTGGCTGTCAGAGTGGCAGGGAATAGAGGCAGAGACAGATTTGTGCTTCAGCCCCGCTTTAACTACCAGGAATTTAGTGTTCAATCATTAACATCTTCCGTAGAACCTCCTTCCTCCAAAAGCTGCAGTTCTTAGAGGGGAAGGAAAGCCCTTTCTGCCCTTGTTTCCTCTAAAAAAACTCAAAAACCCCAAGCTACATATCCTGTGGAGTGTTTTGTTTTGTTTTAAAAGTCTCTGCAACAAGATGGTAAAAAGTGTCAGAAAAAATGCAGCGGTTGCTTTGTGGTTTTCCTTGATTCATTGTGTTCCAGCTGACCAGCTGCAAACTTTTTTTTTCATGCCTTCATTGTTGTTTTTACTGTCAGTGGTTTTATTGCTTGATTTCTAATCGGACATTCTTGCAGGTGTACCTCCAGTGGTAAATCAAGGCTGCCCCTGGTTCTTTGATCCGGGTCTTCAAAAAAAGAAACCGAGCACTTATCTCTCCCTTTTATCCAGGTGGCTGCGTACTTTGGCAGTGCTAATGAGTCCCGTCTCACGGCACCGAGGAGGAGAGCTGTAGGTAACTATTGTCCCCATTTAAACAGAGGTACAGAAGGCTCTCCCAGCACAGCAAGGGAAAGCAGTGGTGCAGCCAGAGCAGCACACCCAGCTCCAGCTGCCAGAACAGCCTCCTTAAACTGATTCCCCCTACTTTGATAGTGACACAGGGAGAGCAATAGCAAGCTCTGTCAGGTGCCATTGCTCCTTTGTAGATAGAAAGACTGGTCATAATAATGGGAACACATGATGAAGAAGCATGCTTCCTCTTTAAAGCACTTTTCAAAAGTAGTTCTGTAACTTCCCAGGTACACCCTTTGCCCTGTGATTCCTGCTCAGCTTACTGAAACTGTTAATCTGCCGTGCTCTTAGTAATTACTGCCAGACTTCAGGACATTTTTCTCCTGGGAACTAAGAGCGTACATGAGACAATGGAANAAAAAAAAAAAAAAAAAAAGAGACTACAACATCTCCCTCTTAAAAGTTTTCCACCTCTGTTGTTCCCAGCCTGCTGTAGAGCTACAGACCTTCCTAGTGCACAGCAGATAACAGCTTCACAGCTGGAGACACAGAGAGCCTAAAAGGGATGACCCATTCGAAGCTCCAGTGCAAACCAACAGAAGTAGCTGTGTTGCTGACATGAGTGGGTAATGTTGGTGTAGCTGCCCAAGCTTGCCCCTTGAAATACCACCTCATGAGAAATGACACAAAAGTTGGCTTTTAGTGGTCATATAATCTGGTAGGTGTTTCATGCCACTGTTGACATGATTTTCCATACCCTCCAGAACTTAAAATTCCAGTTTTAAGGAATGAAAGGTTGTATACTCCTTCTTGTTTTGGTGCAAACTATGCCCAGATGTAGCTTAATGCATTGATGCGATTTTAGCTGGAGGTTACGGTTTCACAATGCACCTCAAGCTGAATGACTTACTTACAGGTCTGCTGTTTTACTGGTTCAAATTGGGTTGTCTTACAATCAGACAAGTGCCAAAGCTGGTGCAAGGAGAGTCAGGGAGGGGAGGAGTGGATAGTGCAGACTGGAGTCTGGAGAAGGGCATAGAGGGAGTCCATGATGGAGGAGAATGGGCTCTCCCCTCCAGTAGCAGCTGCTAGATTCTGGTTCAGCTCATCCATCACCAAGCCCTTACTGACCAGAGAGAGATCAGATCACAGCAGAGTCACCTCTGCAGCTGCAGGGGAAAGGTTCTGAAGCATCTCATGGCAAGCTCATTGCTCCAGGCCACCATGGTGAGGACTCAGAGAACTGCAAGAGAGGTGTCAACCTGGGAGAAAACAAAGGCAGCTCTGCTACCAAGATCCTGCAACAGCAATTAGTGTTATAGGTTGGTATTGTACTCCCACAACAAGGGATGCAAGTTCTAATGAATACACTATAAAAAGTAGGGAAAATAAAGGAAAGAAAATATGCATTCATGAGCCATACTGGTTCAATAAGGCAATAAATACTTAATGGGTAATGATTCCAAAACCAAACAGGATTGCAGAGGGGTGAGAAAAAATGCAAACACAACTGAAATGAACTGGAAGACTGTGAAATTCTTAATGAGGTCTGAAGTGAGGAAGGTAAAGAGAGGAATTGGTCAGAAATTTCTGCAGTCTTCTCCCTCTAGAGTGTCTCATAAAACCCCACACAGCTCCAATTATTTTACTCCAAGACACACATTATAAAGACAAACCTATTATTAATGGGAAATTTTCCTGATATGAAAGGCAATATGAATTTGATCTTGTTCTTGCCATATGTCTTCTGAAATGACAGCTAAAGACAGCTGAATTGCCTCCAAGTGCTAGGCAGTGGTTACTGACTAAGGAGCTTTTTTATTGAGAAAATTATTATATTCCTTTCCAGGATAATAAAATTCTTCATAACCCTCATTAAAAATGCTAAGACTTCCCAGGTAGCTGCTGTGCCCTGCCAGGAACGTCGTGCTCTCCTGGAGTTCAGGCAAACCCAAGTGATCTGTAGAGCTGTCTGTGTATTTTCAACATTTTTGCAATCCTCCTTTAAGAACTTGTGATTTGAATAAGCCCAGGAGTGTCCTGATGCTTCGGAGCTGATTCTTGTGCTGCTAATCTTTGCTCCACTATTTTTAGATAATTTTCCAATCTGCTTGCTTTTCAGTTACATACTTGCTCAAAGTGACGGCTTATTTATGTGGTCCGGGAGCGTTTGCTGTTTGCCTCAGTATGTCTGTCTGAGCTCTGCAAACACTTCCTGACAGAAGTAAGCTCCAGTTCCCCTTATCCTTGCCTCCCTGCTGTAGGAGAGGTCTCCATGGGGCACCTGACTGTGGGGTGCTGGAGGAGGAGGAGGGCAGAGTCCAAGCCCCTCTCTCACTCCCACTATGTGCCCCTGCTGCCTGCTGATAAAAGATAATAATTAATAAATAGTATTCTTCATGGTTTCAAATATTCACAAAGAGTGAATGATCCCATGGAAGTGTGAATGCATTGTCAGCATACTGCAGTGCCCCCAGCCATGGCTGCAGGAGAGCCCTGTGGCACCTGACAGAGGCCAGGGAAGGTGCCCTGGAACACTTACAAGCTTGGTTTTGCCATGTGTCACCCAAAGATAGGCACACAAGGGAAGCCAGAGGGTCTTTGTGGGCTCAGACCACCTCAAGCCCATGTTTGTGCAGATGTGCAGTGAGCCGCAGCAAGGAAAAATTGTAACTTGTTTCCAAATCTATTTTACTCCTGTCTGCCTTTAGCTGCAAACCAAAGACTGATGGTTGGAACCTCATGAGTGCAGGAGCCAGGCTGCTGCATCCTGGCCACCTGGTCCCATGAATGCTTTGGTGGCAGCATGGAACCTACTTCTGCTCCCAGATGAAATAAAAACCTCCTCAAGAGCAGTGAGATACCCTGCTGCTGCAGCCTTAATGGACAGAGAGGGAGCCTGAGCTGTGAGGGGATGTCTGCATGTCTTTTCACCATTTGAAGTGCTCCCAGATCAAGAAATGAAGTTTTATATACATTCAAAGCTTTATTACAATAAATAGTTGTATGGATTCAGAGCTGCCTTCTGTATCTGAAGAGTGGGCTCCTCAGGCTGCAGCCTCTCAGTGTGAGCTGCCAGTGCTGAGTGACATCTGTTTTGGCACTGCAAAGCAAGACTGCCATTTTGCTGGGAAAAAAAAGCAACATTTCTTCATGCGGGCAGGCAAGTTTCACCTTGACTTAAACTAGGACAACTCATGCAATGTTTGCTGTAGGAAATACAGTGAAAACAAACCTGTGATGGCAGAGAGATGGGCTGGGTAGTTTTTGCCCTGATATCTTAGTCTATAAAAGTGAGGAAATCTCACTTAGGGTCGTATCAGAGCATCTCTGTGGATATTCACAAATCTGCCAGGTTTTGCTCAAAAAAGCAGCCCTGAGCTGTTCAGATGAGACAGTTCAAACCCACCCTCCTTCTCTGCTGAAGGAACCGAGAAGCAGCAGAGGGTCAGGGGAGCGTGTTTCATCTACAGTGCAGCAGTTTGTGTTTCACACCCCCATGCAAACTGTGTGGGTTTGCACTTTTAGGAAATGGGGCTGCCCTCAAGGAAGAAAGAGATGCTTATCTGAGCTGACGCTGCGAATAGCACTTGGCTGCTATAGCTGCCACTTTTACTTAAGGCCAACACGAGCTCTCGTGCTTTACACAACTGCAGATGCTGTGGGTGTTGCAAAAAATCAACAATTGCTGACAATATATCTACAGATGAGCCCAAACCAGAGCTATTCCTTGAATTTTGAACACTGAACTCCACTGGAGTGCCAAATGCGATTTACGTAGGATACAGGCAGAATATTAAATCTCAAGATTCTTACAGCTAAAGTCTTCCTTTAAAATATATCCAAAGTAGCCAGCTCAAACCTCTCAGTAATTTGTTTATTTTGGGTTTCTTTCTTTCACATTTGTGACTCAACAACCTGGCAGCAAAAGGCCTCAGTTATTCTCATTATACAGGGCAGTGCATTTAAAGAAATTGGACCCAATTATGTCGGTTATGTTTATCTTGCCAAACTACCTCTTCCAGCAGGAGTTACGTAGCCAGTATAGTTTCTGTGTGATAAATATCTCTCATTTCCTTCCAAACCACAAGTGCTTTTTGCTCAGAGAAGACTGGCCAGAGCAGCAGGTAGGTGAGGCCATCTCCATCCTCTGCGCCAGCAGCCACCCCTGTCCCTTGGCAGACTGCCCTGGGCACCTGTCTCCATCGAGGGTGCCCAGGCCACCTCTTGCCTGGAGTCCCTGGTGCTGAGAGGGCTCTGCAGCAAGGGCTCACCACCCACTGAGATGTGACCTGCACTTGGCTGGTGCAGCCTCTGGGAGCCCCAGTTTCACAGCTGGTGAAGCAGAGGGGATAGAGCTTGGTTCACCTTTAGGACTGCTGCATACTACAGTGACAGAAGTTCCAGAGCAGCACATGATCATGTGTTGAGAAAAATTTGTCTGTCTGTGGCATTATCACCTGTCTGTGCCATATGCAGGTATGCCCTGAATGAGAACAGGTGCCAGCAAGGACATGTGAAAACCTCACGTGGTGAAAGTACAAGCCAGTGCTAAATTTACCATACCAGGTCACAGTAATGCAGCAAATCCCTTCAACCAAACACAACAGGTTGAACGGCTAAACAACAGTTTCCTGTGCACAATTTCTTGTTTCTTGGTGCATCCTCAATGTTTTCATGTGCTTATACCAGGGCTTAACCTTCTCAAATGAAGCTGCTCTCTGGAGAACACAGACTTGCAAGAAAGTTTACTGCAGACTCTCTTTGTTCCCATATCCTCCCTGTTCAGACCTTTAAACCTCCTTGTTCTTTCCCTGGTAGCCCCTTTGCCACCTCAGAAATCTGTTCTCCCTGCTCAGGTTCCTGCTGCTGTCTGCTCCCACCTGCAGGGCATGGAATTTGCCTTAGGGCTTTATTCCAGCAGCAACGCTTCTGGAAAAGTGTGGTTGATCTGGGAAGTGCACGTGTAAATATCCTCCAGAGAGCAGAATTTTTTGATTTCAGACAATGAACTTGGCTTTAGAGAAGCTGGTTGACCCCTGATAAGATGGAATTTTGTAGAAATGGGTATGTGTTTTTAGACCATAGAAGCTGTTGGCATAACCCTATTTTAGGGTTCATTCCCCTCTTTGGGAAGGGAGTCTCACTGAGGGAGAGGCTGTGAGCTATTGAAAAAGAAAATTAGAAGTGATCAGCTTAGCTTTGCTTCCCAAGAACCCAAAATACCCAACCAGTTTCCAGGAGGTGACTAATGTTAGGAAGGTTAGTCTTTGATGGGAAGAAGAAGTAAGGAGTAAGAGAAATGATGCCATCAAACAGGGTCATTAAAGAGTCAGTCAAAGAAAATAAAACAGGAATGTAGAGAACCTCTGCTATCAGTGACCCTTCCCCTTCTCCTTCCCCTTCTCCTTCCTCTTCCCAATCCCCTTCCCTTTTTTTGGAGCATGTGTTATTCATAGACTTCAAGGCCCCCTAAGTTTTCAATTAAAATGAGTTCTAGTGCAAAAAGTGTAGCCTCCCTATGGATTTATTACTGTAATAAGGAAAAATGATGGAATGCCTTCAGTCAGCAAACCCTGCCCTGTGTATATACAACCCACACAGGTAACTACTGATAGTTCATCAGGATCAGCAGGAAATAAGCAGGGGAACTGGGAGATGGCAGTGGCCCGTTTAATTGTGCAAGCTGAGGAAAATGGAAAATCATGTCAGAGAGGAGCATCAAGAATGAGAGGAAAACAAAACTTGAACATCCTTTCAATAGGCAAGACTGGTAAAAAAGAGCTTTTTAAAATCTCTGGTGACCTTCAGAGATATTCAAATCAAATGCAACAAGGGGCTGGGGGCAGGTGGTGGGGCAAGATAGGGATGTGATGACAGGCTGAGGGAAAATAAATAGCCATGAGCTTGCTGATGATTATAAAGCCCTGACTTCACCCTCCATATTTGTCATGCAGACAAGACAAAAGCCTTCAATTTTCAAAGCCTCTCACATTCAAGTTCCGTTAAGACACCTCATAGTGAACGGGCAAAATGTAAAGAGCTGAAGTTACAGGCCACTCTAGGAATGACCTAATATATCTACTTCTGGAAAAATTTATTTTGAAATTATAACTAGTTTTATCTATTGAGGATTTTTAGAATGCATCAAATTAGTCATAGTTTGTATATTTTGGAAGAAACTGCATTATTTGTCTTTTATTTAAATGTGGAAACAAAATGGAGCTTTCCTGGTCCTCCAGTCAGCACTAAATCAAGGAGGATTAACCAGCATGCAGCATATTTCTCATTCAAGCTCATTTGGACTCTTTTTTTTTTTTTCTTCCCTAGAGAGTTTTGGCCTCTTATCTTCAGCTGACATTACACACCAATCACACCATCAGTGCTGAAAGCCTGGCTAACATTGGTGGCAGCAGCTACTTCTCAACTAAACCTCTATGTTTACCTTGAGAAATGCCCATCATTCTCCAGTCCCAGGACCCAGACCTTGCAGTGTTGGTTGATGGCAACATTTACCAACTGCAGCAAAAGCCTCATCTGAACAACCTTTACCTGGAGTGGCAACTGGAACACATGGACCACCTTTCCCTATGGGAGCCAGGATACCCAGAAGCTCAGAATTGGGAGGTGGAACTGTTTTAGGTCAGGAAACACCTGACCCCCTGGAGCCTCACTCAAAAGGGGAAGTTAGTGGAGGTGTTAACTATTTGGCTGAAGTTCCTGCTGAAGTCTCCTGTCATCTAGAGCTCACCATTGAAAGTGAATTTAGCCCTCTATCTCAAAAAGTTTGTAAGCTCAAACTAAATTTTCCAACAAATCACCTAAGTTCTGCAAAGATCAAGTGTAAGGGCTGGCTCACTGAAATTCAGAAAAAAAAAAAAGGGAAAAAAAGAGGG
>VZUA01010284.1:0-24295 GCA_013401035.1 Horornis vulcanius | reverse complement strand
ATATTCTGAGTTGGAAGGATCATCGAGGTGTTCCCCCTCACTAAAAGTAAATGTGAGGTGCTTTGTTGAGTCTCAGTTATAGGCAGATTTGTTACCTGATTGACTAATAGATAAATGCAGAGATATTTGTAGGTGTGTTTATTCTTGTTTACAAACTGCCCAAGCCTAGGCAAGATTTTCAAGTATGTAGCAATGGCAGGAATCATATCCATAAAAATGCTAATCTCCTCTCTTGCTTCATCTGTTCAGCCCACAAACACACGCATACACACATGCTTAGAAGAAATTAATAAGGTTTGTTGGTTCTCTTCTGGGCTCAGCCTACTTTGATCTTGGTTTAATGCACAGCACAGTGCAGTGTGTTGCTTCTGGACAATAAAGTTTTGATCATAAGCAACATACTGTGTAAACCATTTTTTGGATAATGGATGAGCAGTAGATGAGCTGATAAGAGCTCCCACTGCTGATATAGACATGGCAGCATTACAGGAAGATTTTTCAAGGCAATGCAGAGGCTTTATCTGAAGGGGATGAGATAAACCCCTGGCCCTGATGAAGACAAAGGTTGAACTTCCACCAGCTTCTTTGTGGGGCCTCTCCCAAAGTATCAGCTGAAGAGAAGAATGGATGTGCCTGGGAGTCAGTCCTTGGGTTTAGGCTGTTCAAAGCTCTGCTGCACAAACTGCAAATAAGTGTTTATGTATAGAGGAGGATGCTGTGTGCTTGGTCCACTGTTGGCTTGTCACAGCAAAGGCAGCAATTAGGGAGGCTCTAATAGCTGGGGAGGGTTACACCCCTTGCTGAGGAAGTTTGACCATAAACCTGTTTGTCCTGTCCCTGAGTGCAATGTACACTGGCTCAATTTACAGTAACTTAAAAACATTCACTCTGATCAAACTGCTTCCAATCAAATTTTATTAAGTGATGTATTAATGTGCGTGTGTGTTAAATGAGTCACATGAGACAAAAAGGTGGGACTTGGGTTGACTCTGCTACTGATGTATTTATTAAAGATGAGCATTAATAGTTTGCCTTTTCTCTTGGATAATTGTAATGGCTTCCTTTTGGAGCAGGCTTTCCATGGAAAGGGCACAGCAGGAAGTATTAATAAAACAAACTCTTTGTGCTAATCTTAACACCTACATTTTCTGTTTAATTTTGCTTATGCAGAGGGCTGAGCCTTCTCATTAGCGGAGACAATGTGTCAACACGGGAAAAGTGAGTTACTGTGTTTTCTTTCCGTCATAAACTCTGGGGTTAACCTCCCACACGGCAGCAGTGATGTGGCGCTGTGTGATTGCTCACGGAGCTCACCCTGGCCCTTGAGCGCCCGTCCTGACAAACTGGGACAGACAATTCCTGCTGCTCGTTCTGCTGCAGCGTGGACTCCTGAGAAAGCACTTTCTTACCTGGGCCATCTTCACATCCCATGTGTCAGAAAGCACTTTCTTACCTGGGCCATCTTCACATCCCATGTGTCAGAAAGCACTTTCTTACCTGGGCCATCTTCACATCCCATGTGTCAGAAAGCACTTTCTTACCTGGGCCATCTTCACATCCCATGTGTCAGAAAGCACTTTCTTACCTGGGCCATCTTCACATCCCATGTGTCAGAAAGCACTTTCTTACCTGGGCCATCTTCACATCCCATGTGTCAGAAAGCACTTTCTTACCTGGGCCATCTTCACATCCCATGTGTCAGAAAGCACTTTCTTACCTGGGCCATCTTCACATCCCATGTGTCAGAAAGCACTTTCTTACCTGGGCCATCTTCACATCCCATGTGTCAGAAAGCACTTTCTTACCTGGGCCATCTTCACATCCCATGTGTCAGAAAGCACTTTCTTACCTGGGCCATCTTCACATCCCATGTGTCAGAAAGCACTTTCTTACCTGGGCCATCTTCACATCCCATGTGTCAGAAAGCACTTTCTTACCTGGGCCATCTTCACATCCCATGTGTCAGAAAGCACTTTCTTACCTGGGCCATCTTCACATCCCATGTGTCTCAAGAGACATCGACCAGAGACACGCAGGCTCCTTTAGAAAGTGGTCAGTGGGTTCTTTTTTATTGTGGGATGTCCACCTCTTTTATACAGAAAGTCAGAGGCCAGTTTGATTGGTAACACAAAAGGTAAACCTTTCTACCAATTGGTCATCCCAGAGGGACATCAGAAGAAGGTCCCTCCTATACAAAAGAATGTAAACATTCTTATATTTACAAAACATTGTTCTTCTGTTTACCAGAAGAAAGCCTGGGAAAAAAACACCCCTTTTTAATATCAACAAAACCAGGCTTGAAACTCAGGACTACATCCATGGGGTTTGGCCTTTCAGCAGCAAGACCTCCTGGAGTCTGTGTCTGGCTGGGACTGGAGCTGAAGTCCATTATTTGGGGAAGTTTGTACAAGTCAGGAAGCCTTGCTGAAAAAAGTTATTTTACATGGGAGAATTGTCTGCGGTTCTGTTTTTCGACTTTCTGGAAATAATTCAGAGTATGGGAGGAGAGGCTCCCAGAAGAAGGTTGTTAGAAGGAAAGTGTACACAAATCTGCAATAGTCCTGGTATTTGGTCTGGAAAGGGCAAAGATCCATTGCCTAAAATAGGAGAGGAATAACTGCAAAAAAATAAAATGGACTAAAATTGCCACTAAGCCATTTGTAAACCTGAAATGAGGCTGAATCAGAACTTTGTCTTATCCAGGGCACATGTTTTGAATCTGGAGCTGAATTCCTTATATTGGATATACTCATAGATAAAAGGGCAAGGGGTGTTCAAATGGAGTCTGAAGGGTTAGGATGATGACTTTGTTGATAGTATGCTGTTGTGTCTAGAGCAGAATTTCTGTTTTCACTTGGGGGATGATTAAAAAAAAAAACTAACACCAACAAGAACAACTTCTGTGTTTTGATTTTATTTGAAGGAAAGCATGTGAATATTAATAAATGATCCAGCTGGGATAGCATCTTTCTTTAAAATTGTCCTTAGAGATAGTGTATTATATTAACAAACATGAATTTAGTTGTACAGTAAATGAAATGTTATAAATCATCAACTTATTTCAGAAGTTGCAGTGCTGAGGAAATTTTTCTGGGATTTTCTAGTATAGTCTAGCTTGAATTGTTTGAATAAGAAGAGATATTGGTGAATAAATCAGATAATGAGCTGCTTTACATAGAAGGCATAATGCCTATTTATGATGTATAGAAGTCCCTAAGAGAGATGAATTGCCAGTTTAATCTTCTTTGGATTGTGTTTGAAATCTACTTTTATGCAGTATTTCTGACTGTTTCAGAGATTACTCTTCAGACACTTGCATAGACTTCATTTCTATTTGAATTACAGCCCTACAAAGCCATTTGCAGGCAAATGTTCATTTATTTCACTGGGTTTTTTAGTCCCTTGACTTTGAGGTGAAACTTGACAAATGTTGCCAAAAGTTTTCTTTTGACCTAGTTGCTCTTGTCAGAACTTAGTAATCACCCTTACCAGAAGGAGTAAGAGAGACCAACTCTCCTGTCATTGGACTCTTTGGCACTGGAATGTGGCTGAGCTTTGCAGTTGACCTGAGAGGAATGGAGATTTCTCCCTTGCTCTTGCAGAAATGAGGAGCATATTGTGATAAATACATCTTTTTTCCTACTTTTTTTGGTTCTTTTGATAAATTTCCTGTGGAAGAGAGAATTGCTGGATGAATTAGATTAACTAAACATTAGATTTCTCTCTTTAATAGTGCATTGGCATTGACTCCTTACCTATGGAACAGTTTTTATTTGAGGAAAGATTTGGAATTACTTTTTGTCTTTCCTGACGTGAACATCATGCTTTATGAGGCTATAATGTCAATCAGCTTTATTAGCAGCTGATTTTTCTCCCAACCTTGCAACACTTGCAGCAGCCCTGATGGGGAAGCATTGGTGAAAGGGTGACGTGCAGTGCTGCAGTGTGGTGGAGCAGGATTGCTACTCTGCATAAAGGAAGGAAGCAGCTGGGAGATATTAAAAACTTCTGACAGGGATAGGAAGATGATTCTCCAGATAATTCTGCATCGAGCTCTACTCTAGCTTCTGTCTCTTGCCAGGCTTCCCAAGCCCTGGGTCACAAGGTTAGAGAAAACTGTGGGCTGATTGTGTCATCCTTCAGCTGCAGATGCAGCAGAGCTTCCCCATTGCAGTAAGGCACCACCAGACCCAGAGTCTGTCATCACCCTCCCATCGAGGGTGATGGTTTCCAAAACATTAACATTCATGTCAGGTCTAGATAGGGATCAGCAGAGGCTTAAATCCTTGTCAGGAACAGATGTGAGATACCTAATCAGTTATTTCCTAAGGAAAATGAGTTTGATTGCATGAATAGTTGTAAATATTTCATTCAGCAGTTCAGCTACTACAGCAGTGGTAAACAAGCTTCTGAGGCTGAAGAGAAGCATTTTGTGGCACTGTACATGATTTCTTATTCATTTTAACTTCAGTGCAGGAGAAATAAGTTTAGGTGCTTTGGATTACATTTTGTGACAGCACTGATCGTAACCAGGGACTCACTTTGAAGACAACCAAAGAGAATCATTGAAAGGTTTGGGTTGGAAGGGACCTTAAAGATCATCTAATTCCAGCCCCTCTGCCATGGGCAGAACACCTTCCACCACAGCAGGTTGCTCAGGGACACACCCAGCCTGGCCTTGAACACTTCTAGGGATGGGTATCCACAGCCTCTCTGGGCAAACTGCTTCACCACCCTCACAGGGAAGGATTCCCTCCTGACATCTAACCTAAATCTAACCTCATTTAGTTTAAAACCATTCCCCCTTGTCCTATCAATACCTACCTTTGTAAAAAGTGTCTCTCCCTCTCTTTCATAAGCTCCCTTTAGTCTTTGAATGCCTCAATGAAGTCTCCCCAGAGCCATCTCTTCTCCAGGCTGAAGAACCCCAGCTCTCTCAGCCTGAGGTGCCCCAACCTCCTCATCATTTTTGTGGCCCTTCTTTGGACTCCCTGCAGCAGGTCCCCATCTTTCTTGTGCTGAAGACCCCAGGGCTGGGTGCAGAACTCCAGGTGGGCTCTCATGAGGGCAGGGTGGAGGGGGAGAAGCACAATCCCTCACCCTGGTGAACGTGGCCAGCTCAGTCCCAGCTGTGCAGCGCTCCTCCTCAGCGCAAAGCCGGAGATTCTGCCACTGGGAGAGATTCCATGGCACTGGAGTAAATTCTGCCTTGGAGAGGAAGAGGAGAGCCTGAGCACCCATCCCCTGCCTCCTTGCAGTGCCCAGCTGGTGCCAAGCTGTGGTGTGAGCACAGCCCTTGTGAGGAGGCTGAGCCAGGAGTGGGTGCTCTGTGCCCCTTCGGGCAGTGGCTGCCTCATATCTCTGCTGGCTCTTTGAAGTACTTGCTCTGCATAAGCAATAATTAAGGACACAGCTTTAATTTCTTGTTTGTTTTGCACTTCTCGTTTGTTAAAACCAAATTCAATTGGAAGAAACTTAGACATTAAATCAGGGTGGGTGTAATACCAGTTTTGGAGTAGAGAAGGGTTTCACTACTGATCCCTTGCAGAAAGGCTGCTGAGATGAAGGAAAGGAAGGAGGAAGTTAGCTTTTCTCTCTGCCTAATTGAATGTTTTCCCTGTTTGAGTTTCAGTTAAACCTCCTCTGCGTAGTTTGCTTGTGATTTTTAGCAGATGTGCACGTAAGCAGTGCACTAAGGAAGGAGGCTGGGAGCACAGATGATGTTCACCTCCCAAACGTGGTGTGGAGTTCTGAGGAAGCTGGGGCTGCCAGCTAAAGGTCATGGGCATTTCTAACTTCTGCTGCTGGCTTCTTGCTCCTGTGTAGATGTTTGTCAGGAATCTTGGTGGTATTCCAAGTAGTTAGATTATCACAGAAATAAGCTCCATACTTTTTTTTATACATATACATTACAGTGTGATTCCTTTCATCAGCTGATTTTAATGTGGATTTTCTCAGCCAGCCTAATTTTATTCTATTAAATACAGTAACAGACACTGTTAGTATATGGTTATACAATTTAAGGTGCTTTAGTCAGGAAAGCCCTAGGTAAAAAACCTCATGTTTACCCTAATAGTGGAAAACACAAACATGTCCTCCTGCTTTCACCCAAGAATTACACAGGTGGTTAAAAATAGAGACATGTGCCAATGGATCTGGCTAAATGAAGGGCCAAGCTCTAAATGCTCTTTTCATTCTGTTCCAGGTGAAATATCTTCTCACACTGCAGCCTTTTCAGCTGGGCTAGTCTCTTACTTGAAAACCAGGGACCAGAGGTGTTGAGAATTCATATCCACCGTCTTTGTCAGTCCCATCCCTACAGCCAGGAGTGCTCAGCAGGATGGCAGTGTCCACTGCTACTGCCATTAACTTACTCAAACAGAGGAGAGTTATCCTTTGGGAGAGGGGGACCCACATATTTCATTTAGTGGTGGTACCAGAGTGTTGATTTTGACTGACACTAGGAGGTTTCTTAGTACTGGGCTATTGCAGGTGTGAAATAAACCATATTTTAAATTATTCTGTGTGCTTGCACAATTGTAATGACCCACAGACAGAATTTAGATGTTCAGAGAAACACATATGTCCTTAATATCAAGGATGGCCATCCTTGAGGAATGTGACCAGTTCTCTGTCCTGCATCCTCCCTCCACCCTGAGGAGGGGATTTTGTGAGAAATCCCCCTGTCCACCTGCAGTGGGGGACAAGGGACCCTGCAGCACTGGCCAGAGCTGAAGAGATCAGAGCCTCTTTGAGGGCATGGCAGTAGAAATGTTGTCCATTCCCTTTCCTTGACCTCTTGGTTTAATCAAATCTTTTTTACATTAACATTGGGAGGGACACATCTTTTCTGGTCTTCAATAGTTAAAAAAAAAAACCAAACCAAAAACCCCCCAAAAAACAAACCTCCAAGAAAATCCCCAAAGTGAATTGGACATTCAACCATGCTGAGTCATATTTTGTGATTATGACTGATTATCCAGCCAGCCATGCAAATAAACTGTAAGGGGGAAAAAAAAGGATGTGTGTGAGCAGCTTATCTGAGACAGAATGAGGCCTTGGGTCTTTGTGCATAATTCGTGTAACAGCAGTGACCTAGTATGAAAGTGTTCCAGTGACTGACATATTTGCAGTCTAAAAAAGATAAGAAAGTAATGAGAGAGAGAGAGAGATCTGTAGATCTTCTGTGTTATCTTTTCTACTTCCTGAAGGAAAGTTTTACTTTCTCATTATACTTCCATGGTACCATGCAGGATGATGAATATGATTGCAGTTAATTGTTTAAATATTCCTTTATTCCTGAAGCTTTCAAAACAAATTACCATCTTTTAAGGAGCTAGTTGAGAAGTGATGTGGGCAAGATAGTGCAAAAGAGAATATTGGATGTGAAGTTAAAAGTGCCTCAGAGAAGAGGCAGAGAAGCTTGTGGGGGTGTTTTAAATAAAGGAGAAAATACCCCAGTTATTTTATTACCAAGATCAGTTATATTATCAGCAATACCAGCATAAGCAACAACAATTCTTCTCGATAAAAACTCATAAACTTCAAAAGTTTATTCTTGATGTACTAGAGAAGGAATTACAGTTGGGCCAACATCTTTTCTGTTGCATCAGTTTTCTAGTGTTGCTTAATGCAAATACTACAAATGAGCACAGCTTTGTCCAAAATACATTTGCTGGCTATATTTGTCATCTGTCTTCATAGTAAACAAGAAGAGACATCTGTGGAGAAGGTCTGGTAGCCACAGAAAATATTTTGCATCACAGTCTCTAAGTGGTGCCATTATGAGCTATTCTCAGCTCAAAGGGCCGTTCTCCAGGGCAGCTGAAATACAGATTTTTTGGATATTTGGTGTTTGTGCCCCTTTGTGACCGTACTTTATATTTGCGATGCAAGGAGTAAAACACTGGGGGGAAAAGTGCCACTTGAAGACACCTGTGGGTGATTTTGGAAATTGCCAGTAATGAGGTGGGTTTTCTCACAGTAGTGCTCAAGTCTGGCCCTTAATCATGCACTTGAAACAAGTGGGCTCAGACCTTATGAAAGGTGTTTACTTACTCAGCTTTAAGGCACAGGCCAAGAAATAACTTGATGGGATTAGCCGAGTTTGAATAGGAGCAGCAGCAAATAGAATCAAAAGAGTGTGAACCGTGCTGCTGTGCTCTCTATTAGAAAAATATCTGCCAGCTGCCCTTGCAGAGAATAATCCTGCAAGATGCTGACACCTCCAGTCTGCATTGCCCCAGGGAACAGGACCAGGGCACTTCAGGCGTGCAGCTCCCATTACTCACCTTAGCTCAACAATGCTTTTTTTTTTTTTTCTCTGAAATCCTACTTTTGCCTGTTATATAAAGGCTGGCTCTTTTCTGCCTCCTGCTTCTTGAAAGGCTCTTGATGCTTACGGGGGCTGAGTGCGTTGCTGGTTATTCTCAGCTGCAAGATTACAGAGATGGCAGTGGTCAGGTCAGTGGGGCATGAACATGGCTCAGCTGGAGAGCAGATGTGAGCAGATCATTTAAGGAAAGCAGCTGAAATTCTGGGAGCCAAATGAGGATAAGACAAATTCTGAAGTCTAAGGGCTTTGTTTAAATGCCTTTTGACTTAGGTGCAAATTATAACTGATATGTTATAAAATATGACAATTATACCTGGGATGCTCCAGAATTAAACACATCAAGAGGGTAAGGAAGTTTCTTATGCTTGAACTCGAATGCTTAAAGCCAAAGATGTAAAATGAGGTCAGTTAGCTCAGCTGCAGTGAATCCTTTGATATTCATTTAATGGATAAGTAGATATAACTCTGAGCTTGCAGGGAAGACTTTGAATTTTAACTACTAAAGCTCTTTATAATTTTCTCACAGGTCTTTTACATAAACTGGACATTGGGAAGCCTTTCTTTAAAGGAGAGGGTGGCCAAAAACTGAAACAGGCTTCCTAGAGGTGCTCAATTCCCCAAGCCTGACAGCATTTAGGAGGAATTTGGACAATGCCCATAACACCACACTTCAACTTTGGGTCAGCCCTGAAGTGCTCAGGCAGGTGGACTAGCTGGTCACTGTAGGTCCCTTCCAACTGAAATATTCTGGTTTATTCTATTCTGCTGAGCAGTTAAACTGTACAGGCAGGCAGTGCTGTTCCACTTCTGCTGCAGTACCACACAGATCTCCTCAACTTGTTCCCTCCTTTCTGCTGCCTCTGAGCCAGAGGTGAGAGCTGCTCTGGCTCTGTGAGATCCACTGTGTTTGCAGTGTTTGGTTTGAGATCCTGGTGGAAATGGAGAAGTTGAGCTCTGGATAAGGAACTGGATTATTCTGTGGTATAGAGAGTCTTTCAGTCTGGTTCAGACCCATCTCTAATCCTTTTGTCGTAGTATTTCCTTTTATTGAATAGCTTCCTTATGTATTGAATTCCAGAAATTCCAGGTTGGTGATACACATGGGAAACAGATTGCAAAAGAGAGCAGATTTAATTACCCAGGTCTAGAATTACTGAGGCAGAACATTTTTTGTCATGTTGTCTGAAAAGGGAGAAGAATCTTCCTTTTTTTTATTTATAGGAAGAAGTTTGAGATCAAGTGACTCTGAGCTGCCCTTTCATTGGTCATTCAGTGATCACTTTGAGGAAAAAAAAAATGGACCGGGTTTTTTCCCCCCCTTCTTCATTTGAAAATCAGGTCTTACCAGTGCTGTGTGTCTAAGGGAGTTCTAAGACTATAGTTTTAGATGCTTCAGGAAGCTTATTTTAGGAGGGAGGACTTGGCTGAATGCCAATAGACAGAGCTAATCATCAGGACATCTGGATTCACTTCTTAACTCTGCTGCATGACCTTGGGTCAATGATTTAGGTTGAGTTTTTCCAAAATGTTCAGTATTTATAGGTGCTTTTGCTGGATTTCAGCATTACTGAAAATTAGGCTGTAACTGCATTCACTGTTTCAAATTCAGCTTCCCGAAACTGGGACACTTGTGGAAAGGAGACAGAAGTAAAATGTGTGCCCCTGTTTCCTGATTTGTACAGCAAGGATGGATAACTGTGTTTGTAGAGTGTGCTGAGACTTCCTGAGGTAAAAGCATCAGACAGGAGAAAGGATGGCAGCAGGCTGCTTGCAAAGTGTCAGAACAGCAGACAGTGTTTAGTAGAAATCAAAGGATGCTGAGCAAGGACCAAACCTCAATAGTTCAGCAGCTGAAGGGCTCCCCAGACTGTGTAGAGGACCAAGCAGATGTCAGGAAGTGCAGAAATGATGGGGCCAAAGCCCATTTTCAGCTGCCTTCCCACCAGCTCCCAGCAGCAGCAGAGGAGCTGCTGAATTTCCCTTTCTTGGAAGGGGGATGCAGAGGCACAGGACTGGTCAGAGTCAGGGTGACACAGGTGCAGCAGAGCCTGCTTTGTGTCACACACAGTCAGTCTGGGCAGGCCAGAGAGGGGCAGACCTGCTGGGCAGGCGTGGAGCACTTCTGCTGAACATCTGCTCAGACAGGGGAAGAGTCCAGGTAGAATCAAACTCCTTTCCTGAATGTTGCTGGGAGCTGCTGGACTCCTCCTGCTTGCAGGGGTGGTGAGTTCAGCACTTCCATGTCTGCATCCTGACTCCAGTGCCTGCTATCAGGATTTAAAATCAGCTGAAGCACATTTATAGAGCCATGGCCGGGGAGTAATGCTTGTAGACAGAAGACACTTTTGAAAGAAAATCCTCCAGTCCACAAATAGCTCCCACCATCTGCTGGTCCTGCAGGCTGGGAGTAGATGCAGGATGAAGCCAAGTCTTACACTGTTTTTGCCCCACTGGAGCAGAGAACTTCTGCAGTCCTGAAACCACCCAGGACCCACTTCTGACCCAGCTGGAAACCCCTGCTTTTACTGTGCAGAGCAAGCAGCCCCTCAGGCCTCACATTTTATTTTTGCAATAGGAGTTCAACCTCCAGCACAAGGAAACACAAAGCACAAGTGCTCATCTCCTTGTCTGTACCGTCCTCAAGCATCTGAAATGCATTTTATGTACAGGATGGAGAAAGGCAAAGAAGAAGCAGAGCAAAAAATGTATTGTTTGAAGAGAAAAAGAGAACATCTAAGGACTTGAATGCTACTATTGCCTCTTTCAATGAACTGGTAGTTGCTGGGGGTATTCTCTTACTCAAAAAAAAGTAGAGGAGAAGGCATTTAGTTTAATTAGAGCACTGATTTTATTTGCTGTCTAATGATTACATTTATTCTGTGCACAGGGAGAGCTCAAGGCATAAAAGTAGGCAGTTTTAATGACACATAGACTTCATGTAGCTCTGTGCTTAGGGTGAGTTCTACCTCTAGTAAATAGAGGAGGAATTACAAGAGGGACTTCAGGCTGAGGCATCCCAACAGGCAGCTTTGACATGTTTGCCCTCATACCCACCTTGCTGCCAAGACAAAATCCAAACCCGAGGAAGGACCCTGTGACCTCACTGAGTGCCACCAATGCAGCTGATGCAGGCTGTGTCCTCTTGGTGGGAGTAATGCACAGCATCTCCCAGGGAGCCTGGTGATCCCTGAAAATGGAGCAGGAGGGGTCAGGGTGCCCAGCAGCAGCTTCACAGGCAGTTCTGCAGAGGATAACAGTGCTGACAGAGCAGAGTACTGGCTTCTTTTAAACTGCCCTTTGCTGGTTTGCTCTGATAGTGTTAAAAGTCTTCTGAATGAAACCCTGAAATGAGCCAGAATTTCAACACCAGGTTTATCATCAGATGGTGTTCACATTTTTTAAGCTGGAGAATCAACAGCTTTGGGAGGAATTTTTTCTTTTTTTTAAGCTTGTTAAGTCACTGTTTTCATTGCTGAAATTTCTTGGGTTAACCTTCCCACACTCCCCACTCCTTTGAGATTTGCCAGAGGGGTGAAGAGGATGGGAAGTGGCCTGAGGCAGCAGTGAGGGCTCTCTGCTCACCTCCCTTCCCCTGCACCCAGCAGCAGGAGGTGAGCTGCAGGAGTCATCCTCAATGTCACCACTGCTTCCCTGGGTAGAAATTGCTCTCGGTATTTTTTTGCAAACTGCTCTGAAGTAAAATATGTGTTTGTGCACTCACCCCCACACACTTGATGCATTTGCATCATTTGGATCAGCCAGAAACAGAAACGTGGCTTTAAGAGCTGGAAGTTTTGGAGAACATTCTGTTCAACAGTTTTGGCCATTCATTTTCAATATTGCTGCCTTCTCTTCAGCTCTGTGTACCTTTTCTGAAAACACAAAATCTCAACTGCTGCTGACTGTGAACAGCTACCTTTGCTCTCATCCTACGTGAGGGAAAGCCTCATTTGAGGAATATTTGGCTCTTTGTCTGAGTCAGGTATGGTAAAGAATTGTTTATAGGTTGGGCATCACCATTTCATACTAGAACACACATTTATTTACCTCTCCTGTAGTAACTGAATGGCAATCAATGAACACAGGTATTTCACCCGAAAATATTATTTGAAGATGTGTTCTTATCCTACCCTGCTTCTGCCAGAAGTAGTTTTGGATTTCTTAGGGTTGTGAAACAGCATTTTGCTTTTTGCAATGTTTTGGGAATTTTAAGGGGCCATTAGACAAATTGGTAGAATTAATTAGATGCATGCTCTTCTTGTTAGAGAAACCCCAGAGACATTTTGAATAATATTCTACAGTGTTGTATCTTCACCCTGCAAGGTTCAGCAATTTGCTAGAACAGAACAAACTTGGCCAGCTATTTTCTCCAGGATCTGATAAAAAATCCTAGAGAACAAAATGTTCCAGTAATCATCTTTTCAAGTTAGTTTTTAATCCTTTTCCGCCTTTCTTTTTTCAGAACCACCATATATTGGTTAAAAAAAAAAAACCAAAAAAACCCCAAAAAACAAACCCAACAAAAAGCAGAAAACACCAAAAAACCAACACACCACCATTGTTCCTGGCTGTATCTTTCATTTCACTTTTGTGCTGAATCACAGTGTTCCCTTACAGCCTTTTTTATGGTGTAATTGTTTTGTATAATCCATTTTCTTTGGACACTTTTTTAGCTTCTGTCTGAAGCTGTTACTGCCATAATCAATGTAGTCATAAATCTGTCACAGGTTACAAGCTAAATTCAGAGCTCAATAAACCAGGGGAGAGTGTGCTGTAGGTAAGTTAAGTGAATTGAAATGCAACATTTACAGTAGTAGCACAAAAATTCCACTTCTGGCAGGTTAACAAAGAGGAAAACCAGAACATTTGGTTCTCTCCCTCACTGACCACCATCGCCCAAGTTCTAGCAAACAAAGATGCTGTGTGAGAATGCAGTCGTGGTATCCCCAGAGAGTTCCAGAGTGTGCTGGGCTGGGCCAGTTCCCTCAGCCTCCCTGTGGGTGCAGAGTGGTGTTCTGTAAAGCTTGGAGCTGCACCACTGACCTCAGGGAGATCCCAGGTCCTCCAAAGAGGGTTTGGAAGTGGGATTGGAGCTGCCCAGTGCTCCTGGAGCTGGACTGAGGTGTCCTGGGAGGCAGAGCCCCCCAGATCCCAGCAGAATGATTGCTCAGAGAGTGTGTCCTGAAGGGAACCTGACAGCCTCGTGTGCCTCGGGGCTGGGCAAGCCAGGCTCCCCACAGGGAGATTGTCCAAACTGAGGACATGGTACATTTCTTCTCTTTTGAGAAACGTGAAGAATGTGGAGAAGAAAAAAGCAGTGGAACGGTGAAGGCAGGTGATGTAAGAAACAACAAGATGGGGAGTAACCACGTTCAAGAGAGATGCAATTCTCTGAATTGTGATCCAGTGGATGTTAAAGTGAGGGAAGGGCAGAAAAGAGTGAAGAACAACGAGGGCAAGGCATGGCAAGGAAAGGAGAGGGTGAAATAGAGGCAGAAAAAGTTAAGCAAGCAGCTCAAATAACACAGGTATGCAACTCCTTTGCCACACCTGGTTTAGTCTTTGCATTTCTGTGTGATGCCTTCATGCTGGGCTGGGACAGAGCCGTGCCCTGTGGGGAGCTCTGGCAGATGGGAATGCCACAGCTGTGCCAAGCTGCTGCTGCCCAGTCGCTGTGACACTGGGCAAACATCTGTGTCTGTGTGACAGGAGGGTGGCTGTGAGCACAGGGGGAGTGCCACAGCACCTTCCTGTGCTGAGCAACCACAGGGACTCAGCCACGCTCTTTGGCTTTTCAGATGCCACTTACAAGAACACAACTCTAAGAATCTTAGAGTTGAACCAGCAGCACTTTGCTGAAGAGGTTAAATTCTGCCTTTTAAAAATGAAATCAGTTCTGCTGCCAGCCACAGTCGTGCCCTCCTGCTGCCTCAAGACTAATGAAACACTGGCATAGTGGCACATAAATCATATTGCTGGAGAATGTGTTATCTCTCTCATTTGTGACTGCATCGTGCCACAAAGTGCTGCATCTTGTAATTGAGGGCTCTCTGATGCATCCATTGCATGCAAAGTCTGAGGAGATTATTGGCACAGCACATTTCCATAATTAAAGTGTTTCCTACAGTATAGATTTGAAGACTCCCTAACTGCTGTGTGTTACTTTAATGCAAAATTCTGTGAAAACTTAAATACAAGCAGAACAAAGTTTTTATGCATAGAGAATGTTTTTCATTAGGCCAGTAGTTACAGCTGGGAAAAGCAATCAAATCATCTGGGTTCAGGGACACTTTTAGGTGATGGATGAAAGCTTTATTCATTGCTGATCACAAATAAATGGGCAGCATTTCTCATAGAAATATCTTTGCCTTGCCACGAGTGACATAACCAAATAATTAAAATTTAACCTATAATGAAACATTCATAGTTACTGTTGGATTCAGGACACAAGTCTGACTGTTCCATTAAGAATTATCCTAAGGTAACGTTAATATTTTGATGATTTGAAGCAAGTCAATAAATAAACATTTTCTTTTCTCACAGGTTTGCAGTTTTAGATAGCTCCTGAAGTCAGATAATTCTGCAAAACAGAAAATTCCCTCTGCCATTCTCTCTTCAGTAAAAAATGTGCCAGAATATAGCAGATAGCATGGAATAGTGCTTTAACTATTAGTTGTTGTCTGCAAAGTCCATTTGTCTTGTTGAGGCTGTCATTTGGCTACATTACCCTTTCTGTAACCCTGGAAACAACTTCAAACACTGTGATATTTGAAAAGTCTGAAATATAATGCACCCTTAAAACGCTATCAGTGGCTTTTGAGACTCCCTGTACAAAGGAAGGAAAAAATAATTTCCCTTTAATGCCCAGAGGACATTAAGCAGTGATGGATGTGCAGTGCTTTGTGACAAAGCTGATCCTCACCTGTTGTAGGTGGGAGGAGAAACGATGCCAGCAGCACTGACAAGTTTCCTCTTTACCTGCCCACAGAGTTCAGGAATCCCTCTCTCAAAGTGTTACAGAAGGGGATTTTCAGGAGGCAATAAATAAATTTTGATCCCTCTGGTTAATGCAGTTAAGGTCGAAGAGATTCTATCTGGATCTATTTAAAATAGTCTTAACCTGCAGACATACTGCTGTCAGTGGTGCTAAGTGCCTTAACTGGCTGAGGAGTGTATACAACCCTTATGAAACTATTCTTAAGTATTGTGGTTACTATATTTAGCTCTGTCTTATAACAAGACAAAAAGCACTTAGCTAAATGCAGTCCTGAAGTGCTTAATCCAGTTAAGATTATTTTGTCCTTAGGTGTCTTCTACTGAGACTTTTTCTAGCTCAGCATCCTGCTGCATCATGCAAAAAGCTGCCCTGTGTGATTTGGGACTGTGAATTCTTTTTTGGCCATTTAATTCTGTGAGCTCCTCCAAGTCTGGAGAACCCAGGTTTCATTTCCCAGCTCAGGCTCAGTGAGCATTAGCTGGGCTGTTGACTCTCTTGGTGACCAAGCAGCTTCCCTCAGCTTGCTGCTATTCCAGCTGGGTAGAATTCCAGCCAGCCATTCCAATGAGGCAGAAACCCCACCAGGCTTCCTGGGAGCTCTCAGTTGTTAGACAGCCTCTGGGTAAAGTTTCCATAAAACACAGTTTCTATAAAATAATGCTTTGCACTCCAAGCTCAGGAAAAATCCTTTTCTTTAGCTGAATATTTGCGTGGTCAAATCTGCATGCAAAAATTTTGATAGATCTGTGTGTCCACAAGCATTTTTTACCATTTAACCCATTGCTTTAAAAAGCCTTTTCTTTATAACTGTGTATCTCTGAACTTATCCCCAGTCACCAAATCTTCTGTAGGGGTCATCCTTCTAGAGGAGAAACAACTGTGTGATTTTGACAGAGCAGCACTGAGGGATGAGCAGCAGTGATAAAGCCTCAGCTAAAGAGGGTAACAAATAAGATCACACGCTCCTTTTGAACTGGAATAAAAGCACGTCCCTTCTCTCAGCTGTGAGAACACAGACAGAGCAGATCCAGTCAGTTTAAGTTTGCTATGCAGGTGTTGTTTCCAGCTGCAGCTTCGCTGAGGGTGTCAGCAGTTACATGGTATTTTCCCTAGATTTTGTTACATGGCATTTTCCCTAAATTTTGAGTGTTCCATCAGCACCACCTATCAAGCCTTGAGTCCCTTCACAGTGGGGTGGTTGTGGCTTGTGCTGACTTTTGCTGGTCATGTTTGTCTTGAGGGAGGTTTGGGTTGCAAGATTTGACAGATGAGGTACAGGTCATACTCCTGGTTTTCACAGCACGCCAGGTGAACTGTCATACTTTGGAAGAGCTCCAGCTGATCCTCAGTGGCTCCAAGCCAGTGGGGCCATTCTGCCACGCAGATTTTGGGACATGAGAGGTCCTGTTGGCCCTCCCAGGCTGCTTCTGTGGCAGCAGGTGCTGCCCACAGAGCCAGGAGAACTTGGTCCAGCTCCCATTGCTGGAGGCTTTGCTGAGCTTTCCTCAGTCATACTTGAGCTTGTCTCTAATTTGTGGTGGTAGACTTTTCTCAGCTTGAAGTGATTGCAGCTGTCTAGGCTAAGTCTTGCCTGCAACTGTGTTTTAACTGGACTTGCTTTTCCTTCCAGGATTAATTTTTCTCCGTCTCTATTTACATGGTGATAAGAAGTGCTAATCCCACTCTGTCAGTCTGGACTGATGAATCTGAGGAATAGAACAGGTAATTTCTAATTTGGCTTGTAGCTTTTTGGTGACTTGGGCAGTGAGAACCACTCCCTCATTATGGAGTGCATTCATAACAAAAGAATTCATACAGTTTCTTCTGCTCAGGTTATCTGCAGGGAGGGAGATCCTTGCCCTGGAGCAGGGAAGGAAGGATAAATTTTTGTAGCTATTGCTGTGAGCAGCATCTTTGACTTCCTGACAATTGTGGGTGGTTCTGTTTTGTGTTATGTTTATAGCTACCAAGTTGTTTGAGCTTGGAGTAGTCTCTAAACAGAGAAAATCTTTTGGATGTGGCTATTGAAAAATGCCCCTTGGGTTCTGGGCAGCATGGGGTGTTTGGCAGGGGAAATGCTCACTGGAGATGGGGGCAGGAGGGTTCTGATGGTGGGGATGGGTGTGATTTCCTTTGGAGGTGTCTGAGGGGGTGCAATCCAGCAGAGCTGACCTGGGCAACGTGGTGTGGAGTGACAGCAGCTGCCTCCCCTGCACCTCCCCTGCACCTCCCCTGCACCTCCCTGGCTCTCTGTCCCTCAGACTCAGCCCACGTGAGTCACAGAAAGCCACTCACCAGTGCAGAAGTTACCCTGGTGTTGATTTCTCCATCCTTTAATGGGGTTTGAGAGTATTGTGTCCTTACTGGGAGTTGTTCTCCCTCCCTGGTTAGTGGCAGTTGAGGATATTTCAGATGGAAGCCTTGGGTGTGAATCCCAGGACACGGCTCAGATGGTGTGGGAGAAGCCCAGCAGTGCAAGCAGCAGTCACTGGCTGCAGGATGCTCTGGGTGAACCTGTCTCATATCATCTCTTAGATATCCTGATAATACACTGCTGTTGCCTAACACTAATCCTTTAGGGGATTAGCACAGTTTCTTTCTTTCTCCTGTGTCTTTCCACTGGAAAAGAAATCTCAGCTATGTTTCAGGCGGGGCGGGCAGAGATTGAAATCAACCTGTCTGATTTCCCAGAACAGGACCAGCTGTGGGGCTGCCACCTGGTCAGATTTCTCTCCTTTTTGCCCCTGCATTTGCCAGGAAGATGCTGATTCCTGTGCAGAGATGGGTGCTTCAGCAGGATCCCCTAGCCTGGCTCAGAGGGCAGGACAAAGGCAGGCTGAGGGGTTTCTAGATCTTTCCCTTTCAAGTCCTCTTGTTGTAGCTGGATGTTTGGGCATGTAGCAGCAGTCTCACTTCTCATGCCTCGGTAGCTGACTCAACAAGCAAGGAAAGACACACCAAGGGTGGAATTTGGGAAAGGGAAGATTGAAACATCCAGGATGTCTTTAAGTACAAACCACTGCACTCCATGTTTTGAGTTCTTAGCAAGATCAGGGAATATTCTCAGTAAGTGCTTCTGTCTTGTCCTTGCAGAGCCCTGTGTTGTGTAAACGAACTGATGGATGAAGATGAGAAGGACAGGGCAAAGAGGTATGAGAGGATGCACTCCTGGGGGAGAATTGTGAATGCTGTGTTGTCCACTGCTTGGCAATGAACTTGACCCCACTGATGTCAGAGCAAAGCTCCCACACAGTTTACAGGCTGTGACCACAAGCAGCAAAATTTAAGTCACTGTTCAGGCTTGTCACAGAGTTTGGCCACCCCTACAGTGAATTATTTGGCTGAGTGTCCTTAAATTTCATTGCTGTGCCCTCAGGATCTCGTGCTACCCCATGGCTATTTATTATCTTGAAGCAGGAGTCCTGACCTGTGATTTTATTTGATTTATCAAGCAGTGCTGCCCACCTGGGGCAGAGTTCCCTCAGCAGTGCTGCTTTGGCACAGGTCTGAGTTAGCCTCCTGTCAGAGATGCCCTTGGCTCAGCTCTGTTTTAGTCATTGTACACGAGTGCCAAAACAGAGATGGCTGTGAATGTGAATGCTGGATCTGAGCACATCCAAATGCCAACCTGAATATGAATGGAAATGCTTTATGCATCCCACCCTCAGTCTGGATCACAGGAAGTATGTATCATCATGAATACACTTGTAAAGCAAATTAATTTCTACTGGAAGAGGTTGTATGAAAAGTGTTGTCTCAGATATGAGTGTTGGAAAGAACACTTTGGACGAAACTGGACGGATTTGCTTTTCTCCTTTATTTTTTTTTTTTTATGNCTTTTCTCCTTTATTTTTTTTTTTTTTATGGAGGGGATAGCCTAGTAAATATTCTTAATTTGTGAACTCTCCCCTAGCTGTAATTCTGCAGCCAGACTCTTAACATTCCCAGTTCTGTGTATCACAGCAGTAGATTTTCAAGACCACATACAAGGTTTTATTCTGCAGTTGCCTCTTGATAAGCTCCTTTTACAAGTGCAAATCAGAGAAATCCTTCACATTTTGACGTTTATATGTATGTCCATAAGTAACTTAACTGCAAAACAAAAGTTCATTAAAATTAGGTGAGCAAAGCATGAACATGCATGAACATACTTTCCTCTTGCTGGAGGAATTTCTCCCATAACACCTAAATGACCCCAAATTTGTGTTACCTCCAGGTGCTCCTTGCTGCTGGTGAGTTCAGTCTTGCTACAAGGCTCTAGGCACCAGCAAAATCCTCATGTGCAAGCCCAATTTTAGACAGACATTCCCAGCAGAGTTTAGATTCTTGTATTTAAAGTGCTTTGCTGGGGCAGGGTGGGTCCCCCTGGTTTGTGCTTCGTTCTGCTCAGTGGCATTTCTGCTTCTGTCACCCAGGGCATCGCGCAACAAATCTGAGAAGAAGAGGAGAGACCAGTTCAATGTCCTCATTAAAGAGCTTTGCACCATGCTGCAGGGCCACGGCCACCCTCTCAAGATGGACAAGTCCACAATACTGCAGAGGACCATCGACTTCCTACAGAAACAGAAAGGTGCTGCGGGGTGCTGGCTCTGCGTCTGCCCGGCAGCCAGAACAACTCAGAAAATGCAAACTGGTTTCTTTCCAAGCCCCCCAGAGAGGACATGAGCCTGAGTGAGGGGCAGAATGAGGGACAGCAGTTGGCCTCAGGAGCTGGGCTAGAGCTGAATGCTTTGCTGAGCAGTTAAACAGAGATTTGAAAAGATGCAGTGCTGGATGCCTTTTACTGTGGGTACATCATTACCCTCACTGGCCTCCACGTGCCCTGGCCTGCTTTGTGCACTCTCAAACAGAACATGAGGAGGGAGAAGCTGAGCAGCAGCACCCATTACAAAAATCAGGGGAGAGGGGATCCTATCCCATCTTCCCAGGTCTCTTGGATTAGGAGATGATAAACCTGTCCTGCTGCCTGGGCACTCACAAGAGCAGCTTGTGAAACAGCTCCAGAATTGAAAGAAACAGCTCCAGAATTGCAGACACCCTTTGCTCACCCTTTGCACTGCTATGCTAAAATTAGCCCACTGATCTTAATTTTTAAGGTTATCTTCAAGCCACCTAAAATGTCTCCATTTCCCTTTCTTGATTTCTAATGCATTTCTATCATGAAATGACTGTTGCATGCAAGAAGGCTTTGTGTGAAGAATGATACGAGGATGATTCCTCTAACAGCCTCTTTAAAGAAACCTAGTGTTACTTGAAAATGAAAAGAGAAATCCAAGTAGTGTGAGTCATGTTGCTTTTTTGATATTTTCTCTTTAAGAAATCACAGCACAGACAGAAGCCTGTCAGATTAGACAAGACTGGAAGCCTTCATTTCTTAGCAACGAGGAGTTCACCCAGTTGATGTTAGAGGTAAGAAGAAATTAAATAGATTAGTCAGAAATAATCAGTTCAGTGGAGTAGTTCAGGGATATACAATTCTTTTTCACCTGTAGGTCCCAGTGTTAATGATTTCTACTCTGCTGCCACATACAATACAAACCTGACAGAGACCAATGTTGTACTAAACGCTTTACAGACACAGAATTAAAAATAAGATTGCCTCCCCTTAAAGGTAAATGGCTTTTTGTTTGGCAATGAAGACTGATTTGTCCTGTTGAGAGAGGAAAAAGAGAATTTCCTTTTCTCAGAAGAGCCGCTTAGAGCCGGCTTTTTTTAGGAAAAACTTGAAAGGACCTGAAAAAAGCAGAGCAGCTCTCTTCCTCCCACATCCCATTAGCCAGGCAGCACTGCCTGTGCTGCCTCTGCAGCTGCTGCCTGTGTGCTGCTGTCCTCCTGATGGGAGTGCTGCCTCTTCTGCTTGAATTGCCTTTAAGTGCATTCAGGAAAACAGCTCTTACACTCCCACCTCTAAAATGCTTTGCCAATCTAGAAACATCCCCCAAGCCTACATTTCTCCCCTTTTAAGAGTGTGGCTCTGGGTCTGTGCTGCATGCTCCCCTGGCAGGGACATCTCCTACCCAGCGTGGGCAGGTGCTGCTCTTTGCCCCACCAAAATAAGGGTGTATGCTGGGCTGAGCTGGGAGGTGCTGCTGTGTCTTAGTTATTCCTTTTCATCAGGATGTCATGACTCACCTCTCTGGAAAAGTCTGTTCATTCTTTCTGAGAATCTCCCTTGCCAAACAAGCTAGCCAGTCCCAGCTGAATCAAAACAAATCCCCCCCTTAGATTGGAAGTGGTGGGGGAGAGCAAGCCCTGGAATAACTGCTGGCTTGCTGCACTCTGGTCCAAGTTTGCTTGAAATCAGGGTTTTTTTTTTTTCCAGAGAGGACTCATTTTGAGCAAAGGCAGAGTCTGGAGTGAGGTGGGGGAGATGGTGAATGCTGCATCTTTGGGAGCTCAGCTCAGAGCAGCCTGACAGTGTCTGTAGAGGAGCTGGCTTTGTACACGGTGCTGAGCAGCTATTAAACCTCCCAGATCCTGATGTTAGAGAGGAATAAGGACAGGCACTGGGTAAATGGTACAAGGAGATATTGTGAAGGACAGGGAGAACACAACATCCAAGGAGAAAAGCACAGGCAGTGACTTAAAAGGGACAGAGAGCTTTAACTCTGGGACAGAAACCACTGCAAATGAGAAAGGGGAAGCAAAACAAGCCTTAAAATTGTTTTGCCATGAGCCTTACAAATCAGTGCTTTAAGCAAAATAAATAAGGCTTTATAACATCTTCATATTGTCCATAAACTGCTAAAAATACATAATTGTATAATTTTTCTTTCTCTGCTTATCCATCCATCTGTCCATCCACAATGCTGGATTTGCCATGATGATATCTGACAGCTCCTTACGCACTGAGTTTGTTAACTATTGTGTAATTCAGAACACATAATGAAGTGACTGAAGTCAGCAGGATTGTGTGGGTGTTGAAATTCTAAGCATCACTGTCTCACTTCATGTTAAATAAATACTCACTGGGTGAAAAATACAAGTCAATTTAATAATAAGAGAACGAGAAAATAAGAATATAAAAAGAATGTTGAATTAGCATGTGTAATTTTTATTTTTCCACACTGAACTGTCATTTCTTAGATTAATTTCTGCTAGGTTTAAGCTAAAATATTTTAAGTTTTTCCCTGCATAGTTATGTTGGGTTTTTTTCTTTCTTTTTTTTTTTTCTATTATCATTAGGCACTAGATGGCTTTCTCATTGCTCTTACCACTGATGGGATTATTATTTATGTATCTGATAGTGTTTCATCTCTGCTAGGACACTTACCGGTAAGTTCTGACCATGCAATACATTGAAGGCTCATTCCCCTCCTGAATCAGCCAGTGCAGGGCTGGGGATTGGCTCTGTCCAACCAAAGAGGCCACTGTGGGTGGGAGGTAAACCAACAAACTCTTGTGGAGTTCCCCAAGTTGCTGTGAATAACAGACTCTCTCCCAGGGTCTATGAATTAGCTTAAAAAAAAACCCAACTGTGCAAAATCACTGTGCTCATAGCTCATCACTTGGCTCTACATCTAAAGGTCTGGGAGGTGTTTGACCCAGCAGGTTAATAGAAAATCTTATGGTTGTGAAATCCGTGCTGCAGCTCTTCTTAGATAATGTAAATATTGTTTCAGAACTGGCTCTGTGCTCTTTGAATGACATTGGGTTTTTCTACTTTGGGCCTGTGTAGTCTTTAGTAACAAATGTCTGGCCTCGGGGTTTTCTGGGAAAACTTCTAGAAAAAAGTTACTTGTCAGGTGCAGGAATTCCAGCTTGGCCCCTCAAAAACATTTCCCTCTCCATCTGGTGCCAAGCACGAGGCACCAAGGATGCCTTGTGTGAGAGCAAATCGAGCACAGTTACCTGAATGTCATGTGTGCAAAGAACAAACCTGTGCTGACATTTTGGTAGAACCCCTTCAGTCAGGGTGTGTGGGTTGATGAGCACTGAATCACTTGTGGGTCAAGCTGATTTTGCCAGATGTTCAGCCTAGAAGACAAAAGGAGGATGTAGGGAGGAGCTCTCCCTCTCCTGTGTCAATGTTGCACTTCTCATCATGTTATATTCCTGTGGTTCCAGGGTTTCTTCTCCAGCCTGTATCTGTCTGAACTGAAGGGCAACCTCTGGGACTCATTCAACCTTTTGCAAATAGATAGTAATCCTGGGGTAAAATAGTCTAAGGGTTATATTCTGCCCCAGATCCACCTGCAGAATGGCTGGGCTTCCTTGTCTTGGGCATCCTTGCACAGTGTCTGTGTCTGTTCTCTGCTGAGGGGTGAAAAGGCATGTGGTTGTGTCAGGCTGTGCTGCTGAACATGACAAAGCATTCTTTTGTATCAGTCAGATTTGGTGGACCAAAATATATTAAACTTTCTGCCTGAGGGGGAGCAGAGCGAGGTGTACAAGCTCCTTTCTCCACATGTGCTCATGACAGATCCTGTTGCAGCTGATTTCCTAAATGGTAAGCTCTGCTCTTGTCTGTTGGTCAGAGAAGTTTGCCAAAAGTAAAGAGCTCCTGGGGAAGTCTGCACAGAGCTCTCCAGCTGTTTCATGCTCTTGCCTGCCACTTCTGTTTTGCTGCATTTGTGGGTTTTAGTGCATCACATCTCTGTTGTTCCTGTGTGCTCCCAGTATTTGCTCTTTGATTAGGGCAGTCTTTGTTTTACCATCTGCTTTGCCTCTTGGGTGGTAGATGCTTTTCATGAGGTGGGGTGCTAGACTAAACCTGAGAAAGGAGGGAGGGCTCAGGGGAAAAAAAAAAAATAGAGAAATCCCAAACAATTTTGGCAGAGCCATTGCTCCTTAGGAAGCTTGCATGTCTCAGGACACAAGAGAAGCTCAGTGGAACTTAAGCACCAGCCTTTCTACCTGAACAACCCATCTGGATCTGTGCTGCTGGCTGCTCTCCCATGTCCCTTTGCCACAGAAAGTGTCCCCAGCACCAGAGACTGGTGAGGCTCTGAGCAGCCCGATGA